>JAHBMJ010000431.1:24109-47454 GCA_018398765.1 Chromera velia | reverse complement strand
ACGTCAGTCTGCCGCGCTCGAGTGCTGAGAGAGATGGTTCTAACGTTTTCGTTGGGACGTCCGGAGGGGCGCTGGTGGAACTGCAGGTTTCCGTGTGAGAAGGACAAGGACAGCAGACTTTTTCTTTTCTTCTCTCAGCGGAGATGAAGAAAGAGCTCCTTTCTGTGCTCCTTTACTTTTTCACCTTTTCGTTTTTCCTTTTTTGGGTGATCTGTTTTTGGACTCAGGCCTGTTTTGGAACCTAGGTGCTGTTTCTCATCGCCTTCCTCAACCCAATCGCCCTCCCTCCCCAATTCTTTCTCTAACGGGTCACAGGGGACTGTCAATCCATCCGAGGACGGAACGAGCCAGCAAGAGCCAGCAGCTGACCCAAAGCCACCCAGCCACCATGCATTCAAAGCGGCCAGCAAGACTATCATGCATGCCACCGCCTCCCGAGCCCCCAAGCCGCCCCAAGCTGCTCTCTTTGGAGCCACTCTTTGAGGAAGTTTCGCCCCTGGTCGTCTTTATCCTCCCTGTCTCCCCCCTCCTCTCCACCACCTCCTTTCTTCCCCCCCCCCCTTTTGCTGTCTCTGTTGCCCCCTGTCCACGCTCTGAATGGCCGTGGCTGCTTCTTCTTTCCTTTCTTTCTCCTCTCTCTTGATCCTTCTCTTCTCGCCTTTGGTCTTTTGCCTCTCCAGGACCTCCAGTGAGCGAGCGACTGACTGA
Organism: Chromera velia; assembly: GCA_018398765.1. NCBI lineage: Eukaryota > Chromeraceae > Chromera > Chromera velia. The sequence goes on along the minus strand of JAHBMJ010000431.1, from coordinate 46,746 downwards.
GGTGCCTGTCGCCCTCTGTGCACGCTCTGAATGGTCGTGGCTACTTTTTCCTCCTTTTCCTTCTCCTTCTCTCTCTCGATCCTTCTCTTCTCGCCTTCGGTCTTTTGCCTCTCCTCCAGTGAGCGAGCGACTGACTAAGGTGCCTGTCGCCCTCTGTGCATGCTCTGAAGTGCCGTGGCTGCTTTTTCCTCCTTTTCCTTCTCCTTTTCTCTCTCGATCCTTCTCTTCTCGCCTTCGGTCTTTTGCCTCTCCTCCAGTGAGTGAGCGACTGACTAAGGTGCCTGTCGCCCTCTGTGTATGCTCTGAATGGCCGTGGCTGCTTTTTCTTCCTTTTCCTTCTCCTTCTCTCTCTTGATCCTTCTCTTCTTGCCTTCGGTCTTTTGCCTCTCCTCCAGTGAGCGAGCAATTAACTGAGGTGCCTGTCGCCCTCTGTGTATGCTCTGGATGGCCATGGCTGCTTTTTCCTCCTTTTCCTTTTCCTTCTCCTTCTCTCTCTCGATCCTTCTCTTCCTAGCTTCTCTTCTCACCTAAGGCTTCGGTCTTTTGCCTCTCCTCCAGTGAGCGAGCGACTGACTCATCGAGGGCCACGCAAGGGAGGGAGGAGCTGGGTAGACAGAGAGTGCAAGGAGATAGAGTGGGGGGCTGGGTAGGAGCATGACTGGTGTGTCTGCAGAGTTTCTGTTCCCAGCCAGAGGGAAGAGAAGTCCAATCACTGACAGCGGAAATTGAGAGAGAGTGGGTCTCTTTCTCTCTCTCAGTAATCCTGGCAGGGGAAGTCACACGTCAGTCTGCCGCGCTCGAGTGCTGAGAGAGATGGTTCTAACGTTTTCGTTGGGACGTCCGGAGGGGCGCTGGTGGAACTGCAGGTTTCCGTGTGAGAAGGACAAGGACAGCAGACTTTTTCTTTTCTTCTCTCAGCGGAGATGAAGAAAGAGCTCCTTTCTGTGCTCCTTTACTTTTTCACCTTTTCGTTTTTCCTTTTTTGGGTGATCTGTTTTTGGACTCAGGCCTGTTTTGGAACCTAGGTGCTGTTTCTCATCGCCTTCCTCAACCCAATCGCCCTCCCTCCCCAATTCTTTCTCTAACGGGTCACAGGGGACTGTCAATCCATCCGAGGACGGAACGAGCCAGCAAGAGCCAGCAGCTGACCCAAAGCCACCCAGCCACCATGCATTCAAAGCGGCCAGCAAGACTATCATGCATGCCACCGCCTCCCGAGCCCCCAAGCCGCCCCAAGCTGCTCTCTTTGGAGCCGCTCTTCGAGGGAGTTTTGCCCCTGGTCGTCTTCGTCCTCCCCGTTTCCCCCCTCGTCTCCGCCTCAAAGGAGGCCCGTGTTAAAAAGAAAGCTGGGGAGGGAGACGCCCGAGGAGACCGCGCTAGGGAAGACGTCGTCTTCTTCGCATAGCCCCCACTAGCGGAAACCTTCCCAGAGATCTCCCCGACACTTTCAAGCAGTGCGAACCCGAAGATTTTTGAAGGTAGACCTACCTTCCCCCGCCTCCTTTCTTTCCCCCCCCCCTTCCGCTGTCTCTGTCCCCCTTCTTCCCTCCCACCACACCGGGTGTTTCCGTCTTTGCAGGCTTGCTGTCCTTTACGGGGTGCGGCCTGAGGATGGCAACAACGTCCCCGTGAAAGAACTTTTCATCGGGTGTCGGTCGGGGTTTCCTAGAGTCTGCAGGGAAATCCTCTTCCTCCCATAGCTTGCTTTCACACAAGATGGCATCAAGACGGAATAGCCTGCGCACAAATGTTGCTTTCCCCACTGCCACGCTCTTCGATTCTTCTGTTGCGTTAGTAGGAATGTCCGCGAGGTCTCGCCACTTGCGCGAGAGGAGAGATAGAGACTTGATCAACCCGTCTGCGAAGGTTCTCATGTCCTCCGCCTCCACATTGTATCCAAACCGTTTCCAAATAACAAACGGGACAAGTATGTACGGCCGGCAACAACCGCTGTGGGTGGGAGAGGAAGAAGAAGCGGCAAAAGAAGAGCAGGGAGGAGAAAGAGAAGGAGAGCCGAGCCCATCCACTCCCCGCTCGGCTTCCAGGAGATGGTACAAGTTCTGAAAGAACAGATGGTTCAGGTTGTGGATGCTCACACTCGGTGGGCCCCCGTCCATCGCGACGTTATACGGCTTGGAGAGGGTCACTGGCGACCCTTTGCCAGTGAATGTCGCGACTTCGATGAATCTGCAGAGGCGGAGCATCTTGTCCCTCTGCAAGAACTGTAGCATGCCGGCATGAACCAATCTCTGCCTTTCACTGGTCTGAGGCCATTCTGCAGTGGCAGGAGGTCGAGCAGCGAACAGAGGGGGTGATGAAAGGAAGACACGAGACCATGGAAGGAAAAGGGAGAGAATGGAAACAAGACACCCAGATGAGATTGGCACAAAAAAGAATGGACCAGCAAAGGAAGGGGGGGGAGGAAGGCGTTTCTTTCGAACGAATGGAAGGGCATGGAGGCAGGCAGCTGAGGGGGCAGCGACAAGGCAGGAGGTGTGTACACAGAAGTCGGTCAAAATAGTCAGGAAAGGAAAAAAGAAGACTCTCAAAGGTTGAGACAACACATAAACAAATTCATTCCCAGCATGTGCTACCCGTTCCACAGATCGACTCAAAATGAACACAAGTAATGCAAACGCACGCCAACCCGCTGACCAACCGACCGACCGAGAGGGAAAAGCAAATCCAGATGCACCCAGGTTAACGGTTCCCCCAGACGAGGGCCCCATCGCATACGGACGTTCCGGACCCAGCCGACATTCACAAACTCTCTCCAAAGATCCCGACTTCCGCGGTCTTGCAAACTTGCAGGCACAGTTCCGTGAACACAAATTTGAATATGTGTACAAAGAGGGAAGGGGGGGAGAAAGGAGTGGAAAGCCCAGGCGGGAGAGAGAGAGAAAGATAGACACACACACACACACACACACAGAGAGAGAGAGAGAGAGAGAGAGAGAGAGAGACAGAGAGAGAGACACACACAGAGAGAGAGACAGACAGACAGAGAGAGAGAGAGAGAGAGAGAGAGAGAGAGACAGACAGACAGACAGAGAGAGAGAGAGAGACAGACAGACAGAGAGAGAGACAGACAGACAGACATACAGAGAGAGAGAGAGACAGACAGACAGACAGAGAGAGAGAGAGAGAGAGAGAGAGAGAAGCCGTCTGAAATAAAGGTGTGATTGTGAGAGCGGAGAGAGAAGTCAGACACAGAGAGAGGGAGGGAGAGGGAGACAGAAAGAGAGAAAGAGAAACAGAGAGAGAAAGAGAGAGAGAAGGAAAGAGAAAGAAGGGGAGAGAGAGAGAGAGAAAGAGAGAGAGACAGAGACAGAGAGAGGACAAACAATGGACAGAAAGAGAGGAGAAAGGGTACAGACACTAACCGGCAAAAGCCCCACGCCACTATCAAACTCCCGGAACCCATTGCCAGAAGGGGTTGAGCCAAAAGAGCGAGCAAAAGAGTGAACCAAGAGTGATATGCAAGGCAGGGATTGGCGTATGCATGCTGGGCGTGCGTTAAAACTTCTTCCAGGGGCAGTGAGAGAGTCTCTCTCAGAGTGAGTGCAAACATCCATGCACATTGTCAAAAGAAAGAGAGCAGGAGGAGAGACCTACCGCAACCAGCAGACTGAATCCCGAATCGGTGCGAAGGCGGCTCTCGATGCCTTCCACCCCCCCCGCACTTTCCTCCTTCTCCTTTCCGTCCCCCTCCCCATCCCCATCCCTCCCAGGTCCGGAGAGGGTCGATGGATCACCAAGCAGCAGCCTGACCCTCAGTTTGGAATTCAGACTCGAACACAGGTCATCACAATATGCCGCCTTCTGCACCTTTCTCTCTGCAACTTCCATCGAGACCTGGTGGGTTGGTGGGTGTATCCAGGGGGAGAGAGGGGGGGCGGGTGGGATGCAAACGAGAGGGCGGCCTTTCATGAAGATGCAGCAAAAGTGCATGGGAACTAATGTTGTCCCACTCAAGACAATGGTGCTGCACGGATGAACGTCATTTGCCTTTTCCTCCACGTGTGCGGAATGTGTGTTTCGGTACAGTTTGTTGTGACATAATTCATATCTCGTTTCGATTCGTGATCATCTCAAAAAAATGATTGAGAAAGAAATAGGGATGAAGTGAAGAAGAGGAGGGGCCAGGCAGAGAGATGGCCACTACCGAGCTGCCAGAACGATAAATGTTCCGATCGAGAAAGGAAAGACAAAATATATACATGACATTCGATAGAGGGACTGACCCCAGCTCGCCATCATGTTTCTCCACTCTTCTCCGTTCACCTGCAAGAATAGAGAGAGCAATCTACAGTCAATAGAATCCGGATTCGCCTCTGTGTGTTCTTCTTCTCTGCAGGGGAGAAAAGGAAAACAGTGCTCCTGTGGACGTGAAAGGGAGAAGGGAGTCAGTGAAACTGAAGTCTAACCGAGAACTCCAACGAGCAGACAAAATGCAATAAAGTGCAGAAAGAGGGCAGAAATGAAAAGAAGTTTCCATGAAATATTCCCCACCACCGACGCTGACTCTCCCCCCCTCCCTCCCTGCCCCCTCATCTAGATTGTCTCTCTTGGGATCCCCCTCCTCCTCTCCCTGACCTTCCTTGCATTCTCTTCTCGAAAATCCTCTCCATCTCCTTTCGCATCTTCACAAATTCCTCCTCAAGCCTTGTGTGCTCTTCCTGACAGATTCTGCAGAGACGGGAAGAAGAAAGGGAAAACAAAAGAAAGCAATGACAGAAAAAACAGGAGCAGAAGCAGCAAAAAAACAGCAGGATAGAGAGTTGCTTTGGTACACGGCCGGGAGACTGTCGAAAGAATAGATGTGACGTGCACACAACATGAGACACATTGGTCGACCTAGACGCCGAAAGAAGAGAACATGCAGAGACCACAACAGGAAGAGGTTTAGCTGAATGCAGTATGTAGAAGCCTGTGTGCAGCATGTGTTGTTTGTGCGTATCTGTTGCATGGTGCAACAGTTGCTGCTTTCCGACAGAGTGACAGGCTGCTTCGTATTCTATTAAATGCCGGTTCTGTGAAGCTGCAGGCAGGCAAGCAGGCAAAATGGCACACGAAGACAAGGACTTTCTTTGAGCGGAGGGATGTATGCAGTACACGGCACGGGGGTATGTGTGTTGCGCGGAGATTTTGCAAGAAACAGATTAGTACATAATGCGAAGGGCTTTCAGAAAGCGTGAGGCGGGTACAAAACAACCGCACAAGCAAATAGAGTGGGCACGCTGGCAAAAGGACAGGGAATTAAACTGATCTGCATATTTTTTTCTCAAAAGGTTCTGCTTTCACGTCCCATGCAACAGTCATGCCGGCTGACGTTGCTGCTCTTCTTGCTTCCAACTGGTATTCATCCTTTCTGCTGTTTTCACGTGTGTCCCCGGAGTCCTGAGCTGCCAGCAGCACTAGCCGCGACGCTTCGAGGGGGGTATTAGTCACGATCGAGATCGTCTACAGAGGAGAGGGATCAAATTAATATGCTTCAGCGATTAGTGACCCGGATCGAGTTCGTTCAGACATGCAGGTACCCGAGGTCACAGAGATGTCAGTCTACAAACGTGTGCAGGTGTATATTAATATGCACAAATATAGACCAACCGTCAAGTATAAAGGATGCGAGTTCAGTCTGGCCACGTCTGTCAGTCTGATTTCTCGCAGTGCACATGCATGGTTTGGATTCTTTTTTTTTTTTTGGATTCTGCATGGCCGAGATATGGCCGAGCTATGGACGAACTAGCTGCATGTGGCACTCGCATGTCGCCATGTGCACAGAGGGCAGCTCGACTTAATTGAAAGGCCCTGAGAAAAGACAAAGTCGCGCATGCATCCCATGCAAACCGCGCGATCTGCTGCGCGAGTCGAGGCACTCACCCGCAGAAGGTGTGTCTCGTCACAATTGCGTGACGAATCAAGCGGCCGGCCGGCCGGACTTCCTTTCTTCACCGTCTCCATGCAGGTACACAATCTTCGCACTTTGGGACAGGAGCACATGATGAGAGCCTTATCCCGGTTGTGATCTGCTTTGCGGGAGTGCATACGAAGGAAAAACGTCGAAATCCTAGAACAAGTGAGAAGTGATCAGAGATAGAACACGGTCTGAGAGATCCACTCAGGATGAACGTGCAGTCGAGACAAGGAGTCCCCGACCGAAGGGACTCTCGACCTTCTCGTTTGGGACAGACTGCCCTTTTCCTCCTCGCTGCAGTTGCAGTAGTGAGCTTCGGGCACGCTAATGCTTTCTTTGTTGGTGCGGGCACACCGTCAGGTAGGGACCGGGGGTCTTTCTTCCCTGTCCATCTGCGTATCCTCGGAGACGGGATAGCGGGCTGTGCAGAGCTGTACATAGTCTTCTTGGCTCCCTGATGTGTGCAGATTATCTTCTCGGCACGCCACGCATTAATGGGAGAGAGTGGTTGAGGCTCCTCAGGGAGGGCTTTTCATTGGAGTCTCGGGAGCACATGGGTGAGTTGGCTGGTGGACTGTCCCTTCTCTTTTCGGTCCACGTCTCTGTTATGCTGATGGTTCTCATCACAACAGGCAATACGGGCATAGGGACATGATCAAAGCAGCTGTGGCTCGGAAAAGGAAGAGGACTTCGCCGTATACATGAGCAGAAGGGAATGGGACAGACCCATGGAGAGAGTCACGAAGTTTTATGAGACCCAAGCTTTCAAAGGCTGTCCTCCTGGATATATGCGTGCGTTTCCCCTCTCATGCACTTCTATCCTCTCCTCTCAGGTGCCCGGATGCTCCAGGGCGCTCCTGTCCCTTCTGAGTCTGAATCCTCTGAAGAAGAACCAGAGGCAGAGGGTGAGGCTGAGGCTGAGGGGGCCACAGGGATCGATGCCGAGCTCATCGGGGCGGCTCAGGAAGGGGATACCGACCTGGCAGAGGAGCTCTTGGAGGACGGGGCCGATGTCAACGCCGCAGACGGCTACATGATGACGCCCCTCCACCACGCGGCCTCCTTCGGCCACACGGAGGTTGCAGAGCTGTTGCTCGACAGAGACGCAGCCGTCGACCCCAAGGACGTTGCCGACATGACTCCTCTGCACCACGCCGCCCAGTACGGGGAACTGGAGGCTGCCGAGCTTCTGTTGGACAGGAATGCGGACATTGAGGCAAAGGACACTTATGAGTTCACGCCGCTTCACTTGGCCTCTTCAACGGGCCAGGCAGAGGTTGCAGAGCTCCTCCTCGACATAAACGCCTCCATTGAGGCTAGAGACGTTGATCAGGACACCCCCCTCCACCTGGCCACACTGAATGGATACCCTGAGGTGGTCGAAGTGCTCCTTGAGCGCGGCGCTTCCGTTGAGGCCAAGAACGCGGACGACATCACCCCCCTTCACTACTCTGCCGTGGCTGGATTTCCTGAAGTCGTAGAGCTTTTGCTGAACGCGAACGCTTCTGTCGACGTGAAGGATGCTGTCGGTTGGACGCCGCTTCACTCAGCCATCGCACAAAACAACACAGAGGTAGCAATGTTGCTCATCGAGACAAACGCTTCTGTCGAGGCGAAAACCGACGAGGGAGGTGCCCCCCTGCACTTCGCTGCAATGGGAGGCTACATCGAGATCACGGAGTTTCTCCTTGATGCGGATGCTTCCGTTGATGTCACTGACGTTGGTGGGAAGACCCCGCTTCACTTTGCCTCTGCAGAAGGACATCCTGAGATCGTTCAGCTGTTGCTTTCCAGGAACGCCACCATTGACGCGAAGGGAGAGGGAGACAAGACTCCCCTTCATATGGCGGCCGAGGGGGGGCACGTGGAGGTTATGCAGCTGTTGGTTGAGGGGGGGGCGTCTTTGGAAGCAACCGACAGCGAGGGGCACACGCCTCTCGACGTAGCTTCCTCTGGAGGTCACGAGGCTGTCGTGGAGCTTCTCTCGTCGAACGAAGACGAGGCGTGATCGATCGAGACCTGCAGACGGTGTTTGCATGGGAGTGCACGGTAAATTCAATGCTGCGTGAATGAGAGAGTCCGTGAGTGAATGGATGGATGATTTTGAGCGGAAAAGCTGTAATCGGACCGGTTGTTCATTCAGACAGAAGGGGGAGAACTGATTTCTTAGGGTAGGCAGGAATGTCGGATTCTTCGACAGTTCAGGGGGGAGGGGGGGACCGCCTGGTCATTATGAAAGGGTCGCTGGAGAAGAAAGCAGGGGTTCAGGGCGTGAGACTATTAAAAGGCGAAAAGATTTACGGTTTCTGTGTGTCGTCTGTGCTTTTCAAACCGTGGCGAGCGCGGATGGCGGCAGATTTGTGATTGGTTTCACTATAATTCACCCGGATACTGGCAGCATTCATGCAGTCAAGATTTCCGCACATGAATTACATGGAATGTAACTGCATCGATCGTTTTTAACATGGGTTTACATTCAATGCATTGGGACACAAACGATTGTAGCAATGTTTAATATACACCATATATAATGCATGGTGATCATGAGATTTATTACGCTTTCCATTCACCTGAAATACTAGTAAAAAATAAAATTAATTAAATTGGTTTAAATTATTTTTTTCTTTTTTTTTTTATGTAACACCTAAGCAACACTTGTGTAACACCAAAACAACACTTATGCAAGACCTGAACAACAGTTGTTTGTCACCTTAGACTCTAAGACTCACCTAACATCGTCGCCGATTCGTCGGGCAAAAAAATTAAAAAAAAAAGTGAGGATGGGCTTCAATTATTTTTTTTCCCTCTGTGATACGCCTAGCTTTTAAAGAAGTTTAGGCGCCGCACATAAAAAAAAAAGAAAAAATGAGGCCTCTCCAACTTTTTTTTTTTTTCTTTTTTGGGTTAAAAGTTAGGTAAGCATGCTGTGGGGAAAAGTAACTTTGGGAGTCGAAAATGACTTTTTCCCTAAATTTAACAGGCTGTGACAGCACTTAAAAAAAAATAATAATAAAAAACAAAAAATTAGGTCTCCCCAATTTTTTTTTTCTTTTTTTTTTCTTTTTTATATGCGGCGTCTAAAAGAAGTTTGGCTGTATTTTACCTGGAAATTTACCGTAATTTTTAAAAAGAGCAGTTAAAAACTGTTTAAATATTTGTAAAAATATTCGATCATTTTTATAATTTGAAAAGTAGGCCCAACTTTAATTTCTTTAAAGTTGTTTTTGCTGGTGTTTTGGGGGACAAACTTTAAAAACATAAAAAAAATTAAATTAAATTAGCTGGTACATGCAGTTTATAATATTGATTGTTCTAGTGATTATTGCAACTCATAGAAAAAATAAAGAGCAAAGGTTGACTGTTCAACTAATTATTTAAATTTAAGTAAAATTCCAAAAAATCAAATCAACTTGAATACATATGTTTGTCTAGGTGTCTGTCACAGTCCATGGGTAGGTCTAGGGGTAGGTCAACGACGACCGCGGTTTTGCCACTCATAGAGGCATAGTTTGCATGGCACTTAACTTGCACGCATATGCAAGTGTTGTCAATCGATCTGCACAGCCAGAATTTTTGGGACTCAGACACTTTCTTACCACCTCTCTATGCATGTCGTATGCTCTTCTTGTAGGCCGTCAATGAAGCGGCGGCATGCGTTCGATCTCTTCATATTTTGCTCTGCTGATGACCCCAGCGCTGCTCTTATTTTGAATGCAGTGGTAAGCTGTCTCCTTGTGTTGTTGGTTAAGGGGGACAAACGCTTGTGTCCGCTGCCTGCGTTTTTGCATCCTCATTTGTGAAATCTTCGCTTCATTGTCTTTGACGCACATGCAGCAGAGGTTTAGTGACTGATGGTCGCGAGCGACCGCTTCCTTCTCTTTGATTTTCTTGGAACTCGTGTTTTCAGTTTCAGTTCACGTCACATCCTTTTTGCAAGCTTGTAATTTTCTCTTACTTTTTTTCACTGTTTGCATTTTCAGGGCCGTTGAAGCATCAGACACAAAAGAATTGGCATCGGTCATGTATTCATGGGAAAAAATGCGTGGCAAGTTTCCTCCATCTGTCATCATTTCTGCCCTTCATTCCTTCCTTTCATCCTTCCCTCCCTCTTTGTTTCCTTTTTGCTTCTTTCCATCTTTGCTTGTCTTGTTTCTTCTCGGTTTTCTTCTCTCCTTCTCTCATTGGTTCCTTCCTTTTTGCCTAGCTTTTTACACAGGAGAGAAGCGCCCCTTCACGCATGAGAGAACTCACAGACGGCAGAATTATCCGTGGGCCTCTGCACCTCTATGCCATCGAAGAAGCTGTTCAGGTACGATCTCTGGTTGGTCCCCTACGACTGAGGACAGTTGTCCAATTTGAGATACCACTCACACAGGCGCTTTAGGGCAAAGCTGTCTGCCACCGAGCCTGGCGGTGCGTATGGATTGATCCCTCCCTTTCCCGTCGCTGTGTTGGAACTGGGAAGGTTCCCATTGTGTGCAGAAGGAAACCCCGCAACAGTGCTACCGAAATCCCCCAGACGCAGCATGTAGTTCTCCATCGTGCTGGCGGCAATGCACCTCTTGTTGACGACCTCTACCTCTCGAGACTCTTCGTTCTCTTCATCCTCGTCTTGTCGGAACTCCAGGTCCTGCAAGATCGAAGAGAAAGATCAGTACAGGTAGTTTATGAGGACAGGAAGGAAAAAAGGCAAGAGAAACAAACATGCAAGAGGGAAACAGGAATAAAAGAGTTGAAAAGGTGTGACAGTCGCTGTGACCGGATTATGAAAACCAGTCTGTCTCTCTGAGAGTCACCCCCGTACCTGGAATTTGAAGCACCAGGTTGTGCATGTGTTCTGGTTGCTGGTTTTAGGGTCGCACGGGTCGACATTGTTCTTCATTTTTTTGACCATCAGATTCGTCCAGTGGGCATCGTTGTGCGTCATACCCCACCAGTCCAGGGAGTTCAAAATAAACGCCAACATGAACAGCACAGCTTTGCCTGCGCCCGTTTTGGCCATACCTGTCAGCTCTGTGCTTTTCCACCAATCTTTTACCTTCACGCACCAACACAGTATGACAGGAAGCATGTATGCATGAAGCCGCATGCATAAGGCGTGCATACAAGGTTGTCTGTTGGATTGCGTATCTGGGGTTTATGAAGTCGAGACACCTACAGAGCTCCTACCTCACGACATCCACACACAGTAGCTCCACTCACTTTCGACTTCAAAAGGAATGCGACACCCACAAACACGTGCACACGACGAGCCGACCGACCGTCATCTCCTGGAGCTCCATGAGGTACACGCATTTACTTTCATACAGAATTCATACAAAGAAGAAGAAAAAGAATTCTGTATGAAAGTAAATGCATGCACCGACCGTCATATCTTGGAGCTCCATGAGGTACACGCATTTACTTTCATACAGAATTCATACAAAGAAAAAGAAAAAGAATTCTGCATGAAAGTAAATGCATGCACAACTGACCGTCATATCTTGGAGCTCCATGAGGTACACAACTGCCTCGGCCTTGTCGTCTTTGTCGGCATGCCAACGCGCGTTCCACTCTTTCTTCGCATCGTTGTTCACTCTTGGATTCAGGTAAGTGGCCTTAAGCTCCTCGGTGAACCAGTGGTGGAATAGAGGGACAACAGTGGGGAAACACGTACAGCGATTTGTTCCTCAGCACTCGTGCTTCTTCGTCACCCAGTGATGGAGTCGAGCCTCCTCTTTTTTGTTCGTGTCAATAGCACCAGCGACGCTGCTTCGCAAACACTTCAGAGCGAAGTACTCCTTCTCAACCCTGGTGCGGCCCCAGGTCCCCAGGGTCTTACCAAGGTAGGTGCCACTGCCCACGACATAGGGCCGACTGTCTTTCTTGATGTGCACCTGAAAGACATCACCATTCATTCCACCGCCAAGGTAGCCGTCGCCCTTGATCTTGTCAACAGTCAGACTCTGCAGGAAGCGGTTTGTGACTGTCATGGGCTTCGCTTCCAATTCAAGTTTCTGCAGGAGCACAGGTGTTGAATCGAGGGGCAACTCCGAGGCTTCGGCTGGCGGCTTGCTGTAAGGCACTAAGGCCTTTGACCGGTTGCGTAACTGATCCTGTGTCGCGTTGGAGAGGACAAAAGCAGCCAACGAGAGGAGTAGAGTCTGCGAGAAGGACATCCTGACTAGGTACAATCCAAGACGGCGACTTGTTGATGGTGGGAGTAGAAAGACGGGAATTTTTTTTTTCTACATATATATATATATATATATATATACGGGGACTCCGAGAATTCAGTCTTGCACAAAAAGAAGGTGCAGTCTGCCCCGTCAGCTCATAATCCTCTGCACGCTCTGGAACATATATGAGTGCCTGGAATCTGCACGAGTCGACCTGTCACGATTAAGAGATAATTTGCTTGAAATACTTTCTGTCGTTTTGACAACTCAATGCTGATAGCTGTGTCTGTCCCTGCATGCACGATGCATGCGTTTTTGTGTCCATTCGTCGCGTGACATCTTGCGCGTATGCAGGATGCCACTTCCATGCACAGGCTCCAGTGGCATGCCGGGGTCCAGTAAAAAAGATGTCCATTCAGACTCTTCAGAGGAGGGCTTTTCGTGGGGGGGAGCTATATGGGAGACGTGAACCCCCCCCGGCCCTCCATTTGCGGGCGCGTCGGTGCGGACAAAAGCCCGCGGTGAACCGAGGCCCTGCATGGGCCCCGGCATGTGGGGCTATACGCGCGGTGCAAATTGCATGAAGGTCAGTCATTCGAAACGGCAGTGCTATATATATATATATAGGAACCCCTAACCGCGCCCCGCGAAACCGTTTCACGAATCGCAACGCTTTCATGCATGCCGATTTAACGAGACGGAGTCTGTCAGACTCTTCAACATACCGCATCCAAGAACGCTCTCTCTGTGAAAAGAGCCGTTTTGACAAGGCAGAATTCCTCCTATATATAAGCACAAGCCAGGAGGGTCCTCAGTGAACGGTCCAACAAGAGGAAACCGTGGAAGCAAGTGAAAGCACTGCAAAGCTCTCTTACACTCTTCCACAACTCAGATCAAATAGCACCCGTAGATTGAACAGCTTCGAATCCTTCAGAAGCGTCCTCAGGGCCTGACAAGAGGAAGTGCGAGAGGAAGTGAAAGCCGTGCAGGCTCTCACTCTTCTGATCTCTGTTTCGCGAATTTCAATTTTCTGACGGGCTCTCTCCGTGTATTTATGCCTACAGCAGATTCTCAGCTGTGCAAAGAAGAATGCTCAGCACCCTGGAGAAAGAGAGGAAGGCACATGTTAAGCAGCGTGCCCGAGTACGCGAGTATTGGGAAAACATGGATGTACGCGTGAGTATTGGGAAAACATGGATGTACGCTCTTCGAACCTCGCATACGTGAAGTTTCGTGAGCTTCCAGGAGAAAGAGGGCGGTGCCCAGATTGTCGCTGTTGCGGTCAGTTGCTGAGGGCCTGCAATCACAGATGGGAGGGGGTACTGAAGGTTAAGACTGACGCCATCACACATTATTATGATTTTGCCTGGACCGGTTATCGTAAAATAGAAGGTGTGAAGAGCATGGAGGTGGGGTTTGGGTGTGCGATGGATGCGTTGCTGGAGACCTCGGGCGCAAAGCACCACACAGAGTTGACCCTCTACTGGGCCCACGTTCTCAACATTTTCGCACTCATGAAGGGGCCTGAGGTTGCCAAGTATGTAGCGATGGGAGGGAGGCTGAAGCCTCGACAGGAGATGGAGAAACGCTTTCTCGGCGTTTACCTCTCCGTCGAGGAGGTTCTGCAACTAATGACGGGGCGAGAGAGAGCCCATATCTACGCTCTCTCCTACTGTTGGCAGTCTGCAAAGCACCCAGACCCCACGGGCAGCACTGCTAAAACCGTCATGCAGGGGTTGGAGAAAAAAGAAAAAGACAGAGATGATAGAAGGAAAGAGATTGGGATTCCTAAGAAATCGTTCGTTTGTGAGGGAAGGGAGGACGGTGAGAATTTGTTCTCGAATGAGCGGGGGGGCAAGCGGGAGAAGAGAGAAGGAGAGGAGGACGAAGAGACGTGGATGGAGAAGTACTTCCAACGAACAAGCACCAACACCCTTCCTGAAAACACATATGACTTTCCCGTCTACTTTCAAGACTTTACCAGTCTTCACCAATGGCTGCCCGTCAAAGGCAGAACACCTGAAGAGAATGCCCTCTTCAAGCAGGGACTGGGACTGCTATCCTGCAATTACCGCAACACCTCAATCGACGTCTATTTCATCCGGTGCACGGATGTGCCGGTTGAGCTGGAGGGGGTGACAAACAAGACCCCCTACCACAAACGCGGCTGGACGAACTTCGAGTCCCGAGTGGCCGCAGTCAAATTCGGATTTAGCACGATCCATCTGGGCCCCTTGACAGGGACTCTCGAGCAAGTTCTTCTCTCCCCTCCCGCGTTCCAGCGGTTACTGGAGGAGAAGAGGCTGGAAGAGAGAACAGACGACAACAAAGAGGGGTTTGTCGTGAGGTTCACCAACGGGAAGGAGGATCGTCCGTTGGTCGCGAATCTCTACAGAGCTTTCGTGCTCGACACGCAAGTGAGGGGACAGAAGAAAATCGAGATGCGTGGGAAATACAACATTGATACGAAGGAGAAGGGGGAGATGCTCGGGGAGTACTTCGCGTGGATGGGGGAGCAGTCTGAGTGTCAGGTTGAGGAGGTGTATCTGGAACACTGTGAGTTCAATGACGACTCTCTTCCCCCTATCGCTGCCGGTCTCCGCGCTCTCTCTTCACTACGGAAGTTGGACTTGTCGAGAACAAATTTGGGCTCTCCTCCCTGTCTTCGCTGAGGTGTCTGCGCCAACTGAAGGTGAGTGAGCAGATAGAAAGGCAAAAGGAGATTTGTTTTTTTAAGGAAGAAGGAGAAATGGGGAGCAGGGAGAATGAGGGAGAAACTGATTTTTGAAATGGGGGGGGGGGGATTTTTTAGAGAGAGGAAAACAAGCCGATGTTTTTTTGGAGGCAATATTGGCGTATTCATACAGACAGGTTGAAATACAGACTCATGCTTAGCACCCTTGACCAAAAGAAAAAGAAATCGACTGATCGCAAGGTAGATGTTTTTTTTGCTCATTCAACTACAAATCAGGCCTCACTCAGCTCACTCAGAAGAAATGATGAGAAATCCCCCTCCTGCATGCAGACATTGCAACTGGCATACCACCGCGACCCCATGGCTGCCACACTCAAGGGAAGCGACGAGCTAAAGGACCTCCAGAGAGCCCTCCCTCGTTGTCAGCTGAAGTTCTATAACGGGGAAACAAATGAAGTTTTCGGGGCCCATTGTTGCAAATGCGTGATCATGTGAATTAATAAACTTAGTCTCTAGGCTCTCCATATGTAAAGAAGTTAATTGCTCAAAATCACTTTTACAACTATTACTTTTACTTTTTATATTTTTTTTTTTTTTTGAAGCAGATACTTCAAGCCTGAGTTCGAAGCTCCTATCGAAGCTCAAAGCTCAACCGATGCAATAATAAAAAAATAAAAAAACTAATTCAGGTTTTGGCCTAAATTTATTGATTTGTTTTTTTAACGTATGGGGAGCCTAGTGTGAGCAGTGACAAAAATTGGGGCGACCTCTATAAGACAAAATGGCGACAGTGTCCTAGGATACCACTAAATCACTTATCACTTAAGAACAGACTAGAGTTAATTAAAAAAAAAAAAAAAACCAAAAAATTTGGTTATTTTCACTTTTTTGTTTTTTTTTTTTTTTTCTGATGTCAAACTAAAAAATTTGTTGTTTAAGTGTTATTAATGTGTTGCACAAATCAGTAAGTGTTGTTTAACTGTTGTTATACTACCAGTTATACTATTGCTTCTTTATTATAATAATAAATGAATGTTGTTGCACTGTTATACAACTGTTGTTTTCTAGGTTGCTTTCCTGTTGCAAGGTGTTGCATATGGTTGTCATGTTTTGATGGAGGCCATCATCCAAAAGCAAAAAAAAAAGAAAAATGTGCCCTGGAGACCATATTTTTTTTTTTTAAATTAACCCTAGAGAACAGAAAACTTTAATTAATTGAGTATAGCAATGACTATACACAAAACTAGTGAACATTTATTAGAAAATTTAAAATTCTATATCTAGTTCTATATATAAATAGGCGTGCATGCTGATACACATGGAGGAACGAGAAGCTGTTGGCGTCACGTGTGTGTCTCTTTTCACGGTCAAACGCATGCACACGTAAGCGAAAATAATCTGCGTACGCGCGTGCAACCACAAAAATCACTTAGTGCATGTGCGTGAAGTGTGCATAACCATTGTGATTGACCCAAGCCAGACGTCTTCTTTCAGCTAGTCTGTCAGATTGAAGCGTCTTTGCATCGGACAGTCACAAAGACAAAGATCGTGAAAGAAGGTATGGCGCAGTGAAGTATTTGTAGCCTAATCTCCTTCCAAAAACTATACTAAATTAATACATGCTACAATCTAGCAGTAGAATATACTGTTTCTGAATACAGTTTTATTAAAAAGATTAACGGTAATTTAATATGCTCAGTAGCCTACAGTAGGTGGGTGTTACATTAGATTTGTAGTGAGAGCTGTTGGTGTATAACTTGATTTGCTACTGATTTGTTCGAAATTATATGGACCAAATATTGAACACTTGTTATTTAGCTAGTTATTCGCTTTTCGAAGCCCTTTTTCTACAGCCCAGCAAGCTCAGCGCCACACTGTAATGGGAGTTCGGGACATACGGACAGCTTCTGCCACTTTCCATTTTCGGAGCGGCACCCTTATACACTCTCGTTTCACGAACACAAACGAGGATGTAGGCCGGCCTCTTGAAAGACGTCAGTGCAAAAGTGGACGCATCCAACCAATGCACGCACGGACACTGATGCCAAACACTGAATGAAAAAGTGGACAGAAAGACAGGCGAAACAGGTCAGCAGACGGGACAAAGACCTCTTTTTTTTTTGCAGTCAATCGGATCGAGTGAGAGCGGTCAATTTCCGGTAGACAGAGAGGAGCTAGACAGATTGGATGCGTGGAATTGGGGGAAAAAGGACAAACAAAACAAATGAGACATGAGACTATAACGAGGCATGAAGAATGTCTTGAAGAAAGGATGACTACAAGAATGAATGAAAAAGCGGGGTGTGAAAATTCTGCTGCCGACTCTCTCTGTCTACTTGTCTGTCCAGTCAGCCCGTCTGCAACAACAAAAACAGAATTCCCTACAAGCAGCATCGTCTCTCTCTCCCAATTCTGGTCAAGGCTCTGACTTTCCCCTCAAATACAGACAGACTGACAGAGGACCGCGACAATCTAACAAAACTTTTCCTTTCTTAACTCTGTCTCCATTCAATTCCTTTCTATCTTGGTGCAGAGCCTGTCACTTTCGAGGCCTCTGACTGCAACCTTCTTCTCTTGCTGTCTGTCTGCATCTCTTAGAAGAGACATCGAACATCTCTGTCTTGTCTGTCTGTCTGTATGAAATCTTCCTTCTCATTTTTTCTCTTCAGAGCAATTCTGCAAGCAGCAATACAGAGAAGAAAATAGACAAAACAAACAACGCATAGAACCAAGTCTAGTGCGTCAAAGCCTTCAAAATTCGCTCTTCTGTCGGCAAACGAACAGAGAGACCCCTCCCTCCCTCCTTCCCATTGACTTCTTCCTACTAGTGTTTCCCTACCCCCTTCATTGTTCCTGGATGTACTAGAAAATATGGACCTTTGAGTGCCATCCGCAAAATTCTGATCTCCAGGCCTCTCTCTCACAGGCGCCCCCGTCCCTTTCTTCCTTGCTTCCTTCCTTCCTTCCCTCCCTCCTTCCTTCCCTCCCTGCACACTTAAGTCCGGTCTCTCATCTCAAATCTCCTCCCACTATCCTCTTTGCAGACCTGCCTTGCCTTCCTTCAGAGACAGAGAGAGACAGAGCCAGCCTGACAGACAGAGAGAAAGAGAGAGAGCCTGAGAGCGCACCCTCTCCCTCCCTTCACCAGTTGAAGGAACATTTGTGCTTGATGGGGTCCGAGACTTCCTCGGTCAGGTGGTTGAACAGATCTCCAGACACAAAGTCGTTGTCAACGATGTTCACCAACCACCAGTTGTTCGCGATCTGCACAAGCACACGATTCAAACGCACACAACAGATACAGAAACAAAACCCTGCCAAAAATGCGCTCATCGCCAACCCCCCACCAGGGCATCCAGCAAATCGGGCTTTTCGAAAGAATGCCAAAAAGAAAGAGGCCCCGATCGACTAAGAAGAAACCAGTCATAGCATGAGATGAAGGGACAGCAAAAAAATAAAAACAAAGAAGAAAGAAAGAAAGCAAGAAAGAAAGAAAAAAAGAGAGAGAGAAAGACAGACAGACAGACAGACAGACAGACAGATAGAAAGAAAGAAAGAAAGAAAGAAAGAAAGACAAGGAAAGAAAGACAAAGAAAGCACGGACCTCCTCGATGATCTGACGGGACTTGGAGTCATCAGGGTAGAGGCAGCCCCACTCGTCCACCCTGAGGCAAGTACACAGAGAGAGAAGAGAAGAGACAGAAAGAAGAGGGAGGGGAGAGGAGACACCCATGCAGAGATATGACAAACACAAACTCGCGAAGAGCCCAAACAGCACCAACTTGACGACAAAGAGAAAATTCTGTTCATCGTAGCCACTCGAATTGCCACAGAAGGCGAAAAAGAATCCTACAAGAGAACTCCACAATGAGCAAAACATCCCCCCGATCGTGTCTACCTCACTGACCAGAGAGAGAAGGCCTCGTCCTTCCAGATCACGAAGGAGGCGTAGTCAACCACTGTGGGCTGTTTGATCTCGGAGTTCGGGAACACTCCCCACGTGACGGCGTTCACAGAGTCCTCAGCGCAGTTCGTCTGGACCTTCCCCTGCAGAGAGAGACACACAGAGAGTGCATGCATTTATTTTCATACAGAATTCTTATGTATGAAAATAAATGTCTGGACCTTTCCCTGCAGAGGGAGACACACAGACAGAAAGAGCAAAAGGAATGAGAAAAGCACTTGTGAATGAACTCTCGTTTGGGGCAATACACAGTCACAGACAACAACAAGAGAACACGGAACCAAGTGGAGGTGGACGAGGGTGTTCATCGCATATAGCCTGGCGTTCTTAGTCGAGTCAGCGCGTGCTCTGCACCCACAAAGACTGTCTGGTCGGACATGCTGAGGAATCGCGAAAAACAAGCACCTGTTTGTCTACATGTGTATGTCCATCTCTTCCCGACCCTCCTCACCTGTCTGTTGACAGCGGTGTAGGTGACGTTGGTCCCGAGTCTGCCTGCCTCTGCTGCCGAGATGAGTCGGGTGAGCATTCCGGGGGAGCAGAAGAACTCAGCGTAGGCCTTCTGGTAGACGAACCCCTTGTGAGGGCCCCAGCCGAAGTAGGGGTCCGAGGAGAGAGCGCCGTTGACTCGGGGCTGGGAGTTGATCGTCAACAGCCCCTTCTTGTTCATGGCCACCAGCTGCTTTTTGAGGAAGTTGGTTTCTTCTGCGGGAGCATCGGGGCACCACGGGATTCGGGGGACCGTCGGGTCGTTTTTGATGAAGCAGGTGAAGACTCTGAAGACGTCGTCGAACGAAGCGAGGTCCTCGCCCCACATCTTCCGGCGGTGGCTCATCGACTGCAGAGAGAGATGGAGCAGAGGCAACGAAAGGAGCATGGAAAAAGGCAATCAAACGGGCAGAGAATAGGGGACGACGCAAACATGGGACTTCCGCGAGAGAGAGAGAGAGAGAGAGAGAATACCGATGTTAACAGATAAAAGGCAATGTTACGGAATGGATGTCTTGTCAGGGTGTAGATAGAGACAGAGATGCTCCTCCCTGCTTGACTGACCGTCTCGTCTGGGTTCTGACTCGCAGACACGAAGCCGTCTCCGTAGGCGGGGGAGTCTGCATGCGCACACAGAAAGAAGGAGGGAGTTGGTGGCAAGGTGACATTGAGGGAAGGTCGGAGGGAAAGAGAGATTCCATTTCACGGGGAGAGCACAGAAGAGGCCTGAATGAAGGGGAGGCCATTCGTGATCACGAACAGATTCAGCTGGTTGATATTTGAGGAGGAGCTGTCATACCACGAAACACATCAATCAATCAATCGACGTTTTCCTTCTGTGATGACAGCCTCCACTGTGACTTGCGCAACAACCCGAAGAGACCGACCGCCTGACTGACTGTGACTGACTGACCGAGTGGCTTACAGGCTGACTGACTGACTCACTGACTGAGTGACTGACTGACTGACTGTCCGACTGACCGATCGACTGACTGACTGACTGACTGTCCGACTGACCGATCGATTGACTGACTGACTGACTGACTGATCGACCGACCGACCGACCGACCGGCTGACTGACTGTCCGACCGACCGACCGGCTGACTAACTGTCCGACCGACCGACCGCCTGACTGACTGACTGACTGACTGATCGACCGACCGACCGACCGACCGACCGCCTGACTGACTGACTGACTGACCGATCTTTCCCCATCTTCCGTTGGGGAAGTCGTCCCACTCCATCGTCCTCTTGATGTAGGACTTCGGTCTGTTGGCCCAGAAGATCGGGCGCACCTCCTCCTTGTCTCTGGAAGGGTGGACGGACTGCAAATCACAGCAGCAAGGCAAAGACGCACCCAGTCTGTCAGAAGCTGAGACAGGGGATCAATTCGCACTGCTGGCGAAGAACAAAGAGCCAGAGCACAGATGAGCAGAAGGCAGGTTGGAAGCGTGGGAAGAATCACACGGAATTGAGAGAAAAGGTCTGAGTGCAAAAGCAACCAGAGCCTTCTTCACCACACACACACGCACCCCAACGACCACACACCCCACAAGCAGTCTGCCCAATGACGGAGAGGCAAGCAAAATAACAAGCTAAACACAAACACACATACCCACCCTCTTCCAGGGCAATGCACGGGAGGAGACGTGATCGGCAACCAGCTCAAGACCGTCGACGATCCTCATCACCGACACCTGCAAGAAGTAACGTTGCAGGGGCAGATGAACGTATTGGAGTGAAGACGGAAAGAAGGGAGGGGGAGAGGGGGGAATTGAGAGAGTTTAAGTCGTTGCAACCGAAGGCGCCTTCTCTAGTGAAACAAAAAAGAATCAGCAGAATCCAAATCACAGCAGAATGGAAAAAGCCAAAGAAAGAGGATCCGCCCCCACCCGACTGACCTCCAGATTGAGTGTATAGAAGTGGAGTCCTGGACAAACGCCCTCCTTCATCAACCGTTTGCACATCTGGATGCACAGTTTGACTCCGAAGTCCTTCACGGCACCGTCGTCGTCCTTGATGGTTTCCAGGTCCTCCAAAACCGCGGGGGGCACCTTCGTCTTGCAGAGGGTCGTCATGCGCTTGAACCCTGCGTAGTTCTGGATCGGCATGATGCCTGCAACATCCCTCGTATGTCATGTGTAACGAAAAGCATGCATCTGAAGGAGAACACGCAGCCAGGGCGAGACAGAATGGGACAGAGGTACAGATTCAATCGACCCGGGGAGGTGAGAAGGGAAAAGGGCACATCGAACGTTGCACACCAGAAAGACAAGGGCTGGCGTCGAGGGCGGACAAGACAGAATAATTCAATTGAGTCCAAAACAACTGGTACATCCCCCCGCCAGAAAGAAAGGACGGTTTTTTGCATCAAAGACCCATGCAACCTTAAAAAACAAAAATCCTTGCATCAAAGACCCATGCAACCTTAAAAAACAAACATCCTTGCATCAAAGACCCATGCAACGTTAAAAAACAAACATCCTTGCATCAAAGACCCATGCAACCTTAAAAAACAAACATCCTTGCATCAAAGACCCATGCAACCTTAAAAAACAAACATCCTTGCATCAAAGACCCAACCTCAAAAAACAAACATCCTCGCATCAAAGACCCAACCCAAGTTAGAAAGCAAACATCCTACCCACCCACACACCCACCGGGGATGATGGGGCACTCGATCCCGATGTCTCTCGCCCTCTTGACGAAGGCCATGAACTCATCGTTGTCGTAGAAGAGCTGGGTCACGATGAAGTTCGCACCCATGTCCACCTGCACGGAGAAGAGAAAAGAAGAGAAGAGCAAAAATCAAGGGCTACTTATCGTTACTTGTTCCTCTACTCAGCTGGCAGATTATTTCTAAGAGACCGAGGGAGTAGGGTTACAGCAGAAACGTTTTCAAACGACAACACCTTTCTCCGTGTCTGCCTCTCCCCCTCTTCGTGTGGATGGATCTAATCCCGACTGCCCGGCCGAGGGAGGAGCCATCCATCCATCCATCCATCCAGACGGACGGACCTTGTACTTCAGATTCTTCAGGTCGTCGTCTCTGCTCTCGTTCTCGAGGTGACCCTCCGGATACCCGGCCACGGCGATGCAGAAGTACTCCCCGTGCTTCTCCTGTTTGCACACGTACGTACACCCACAGGAACAGCAGCAAGGCAGAGGTAGGTAGAAAGTGAAGACACACATAAGACTCGCATGTCTAAAGAAGCACTTTTTTCGAAGGGCCTTCTGGTGCCCACACACCCCTTGAGGCGATTGGCGTTCCAACAAAAAGGAGACAGACAAATGAGGCGAAAAGATTCAATGAGAAAACCATCAAAAGCAAAAATTGAACCGAAACGCTGGCACTTCGAAAGACAGCCGTCTCAAAAGGACACACAGAACCCAACTCATAAGTACCTCCCCCCC
>JAHBMJ010000431.1:0-23942 GCA_018398765.1 Chromera velia | reverse complement strand
CCCCGAACAACGAAGAAGCCCTCACCCTGATGTATGCCACCAGATCAGATGCGTACTGGAACCCCCCCTCCACAGCGGTCCACCTCTCCTGATTGTGAGGGGGGTCCCCTCGGAGAGCGAGAACGTTCTGGATACCGTTCTCCTTGCACTGCACACACACAGAGTCAGACGCCGTGACACAGGGCTATGCACAGCAACACACTGACAGACAATGATGCACAACTTTCGAGTATTCGCACAGAAGCTTACACAGAGAAGCTGACACAGACGCGCACACACGCTTCTCGAGAGGTACCGGATGCAGGAAGGATGGAAGATAAGTGTTCGATCTGCCTCGTCGAGGATCATTTCAACAAGGTTCAAATGGTCAAACATCGAGATTGACTCCTTCGCATGTTGCCCTGCTCTCTCTCCTGTTTCTGACTTGCCTTTTCGAGGGCCTCGTCGATCATTTCCTTCTTCATGTTCGTGCAGGTGAGGTGCATCATGGGCTCCAGGCCATGGTATCTGACGGCGTTGAGGCAGATGTCCATGGTCTTGTCTGCAGTGGAGCCCCCAGCCCCCCAGGTGATGTCGATCCACATAGGGTTCAACATGCCCATCCTGTCCAGACGGTCGTAGAGGTTCAAAGTCCCCGTCTCTGTCTTGGGAGGGAAGTACTCGAAAGAGAAGAAGTACCGCCCGGGGTTCTGCTCCTGCCACTCGCGAATTTTCTGCACAGAAGAAGACAGAGAGGAAAAGGGGACTTGTGTACGGACGTGGCAGCTGGGGGATGTGTACAGATTTGCTGATTGGACCTATTCGTCAGAAGGAGTGAGTGAAGGAAGAGACACACCACAAGGTAGAGGGAAAGGACAAGGCGTCAGACGGGAAAACACCAGCACAGCCACTGCAAAACGAAAAAGAACATATAGGCTTACCTGATCAACGCGCATCTTGACGAAGTAAACGAAAAAATGAGGTCCACTCAGAGAAGGTAAGATGAAATAGACGTTCTTCAACGGTCTCTCTTATGTCTTTCTTTCTGTCTGTCTATCGAGACTCAAGGAGTTTGGCGATATCCGAATAAGTCAAACGCAGTCTCTTACTGAGGATGTGTTCCAGCTGTGTTTTGCCAGCAAAACAAACTTCCACTTTCGTCTGATCAGGTGCCCTTTTGGGCACAGAAACATATGCAGAGAAATTAGACTGCGTGCGCGGTCGAAAAGAGGAGACGTCAAGTCGTTACCTGGCCGTGGCCCCCGCCTTGCGCGCACCACGCACATGCATCCACGCACGGGACATGCCAGTGCCACTGAAGTTCCCATGAGTGACCTGACATCACCTCAGCAGGTGATACCGATACGCATGCAGTCTCCATGCACGCGGCGCAACACTGTGTTGTGCGTCGTCTCCTTCTGACACAAAGAACACTTGTGAGATCTTGTGAGTATCCACCGACTGCCGGTGACTGACAACAGCACCAGATCTGACACAGATGCAGAGGATTTACTGGCAGAGTCTTGAGTTCGCATTCCGCTCTTCCGAATAGGAATGAAGGTGGTCTGAGGTTCAGAAGGTTCGATTTATTTGTTTAGCTCGGTGAGCCCGCATCGAGACGACGGTGGAAGCAAACTGTCAACTGTCCTTTCTTCCTCCCAATCGTTCCTGTCCCCTGAGCGTACGAGGACGCAAGCACAAGCAGCCTGCTGACGCACGCGCCTGACCGTCCAAGGGACGGGAAGGGTGGGGAAGATCACGGACACACATCACTGTGTCCACTGGAGTCCTTGCAATGGCACATCAAGGCCAAGGGCAAGATGGGTGAGTGGTTCGTAGGATTCCTTTGTGGTAGTGCCTCACACCCTCCTCTGTCGCACTTCATCCGGAGAACTAGACAGCTTCGTGGAATGACTGGCAGAAGGCTCATTTTTCCATCATCAGATCAATCTCTGAGGTCAAGTCACTTACGGACAGTGAAATCTTGCCGCAAGGACGTGGAGGAGCCCTGGAAGACGGACAGACAGACACACAGGGGGGCAGAGAGAAAGAGTGAGAAACTTCCGACAGATTCAGCAAAGCAGACAAAGAGTCACACTCATCTCAGAAAGCAGAAGTCATCAGTCAGTCAATCAGTCAGTCAGTCAGTCAGTCTTACTTACACACAGAGAAACACACAGACATACGGGCAAGGAGCCAAGAATATGAAAAGAGCTTTCTCCCTGCTGTCTTCATACCCCCTAACTGACCACGTCAGCTGCCTACACACAAAACTTGTCGTCCTCTCTTGCCTATGTGCCCCCATTGCTCTGCAGTAGACGGAGGGGAAGCGACACCGCGGCGCGCCCCTTCCCCCCCTCCGGTCACATGACCACCTACAGTCTCGGAAGGGGGGCCACCCAGGTGTTCCCTCCCCGGACCCCTGAGCCCCTCAACACAGGGGTCGTGCACCAAGGCCATGGGGGTGGCCACATGTACCCGAACATTCCCGGCCAGTTTACCGGCGTGCCCACGAGTCGAGAGGAGACCACTGCCTCCCCTTTGAGGGACTACTTCTATCATATGCAGGCAGACCACTCAGGGCCTAGGCGAATGCTCAAGTCGGAAATTGAGCAGCTGCAGCGGAAGCAGAGAAGCCAGAGAGAGAGGGAAGAGAGGGTGAAGGGCAGACACCAACAGTCAAAAACACGAACCACCCTTCCCCCCTCACCCCTGTCTGCCATTCCCGCTGCCCAAATGGCGGGGGCGCATGGGCAGCATTCTAGAGGGGACTCTCACCACTCCGCCCTGCCCCTACTGCATTCCCAGACAGTGGACTCAGGGGACGGCAAAGAGTGGCGGCCTCCAGACGCAGAGGAGGAACCAGCAGCTGGCGAAGAACCCCCCGAGCCGTCCCCCTCGAAGATCATCATTGTGCTTCGGCGGCTTCCTTTTCACGTCACGGTGGAGCCAGTCAACGCACAAGGAGAAACGTGTGTCTCCACAAACACACGCTCGTCCTCTGCGCCATCCCCCCTTCCTTTGCAGGGAAACAACGCCACAGGGGCCGCTCCATCAGACGGAGTGGCCAATACAGACCCCGCGGGGGCGAACCAGACGTCGGCCACAGAACGGGAAGGAGGTATGGGTGCCCCTCAGACACCATTCCCAGAAGACAAGGAAGATGGGGTGGCAGCATTAAGAGAGACGGTAACAGTGGATCCTTCTCTTGGAGGCGGTCAGCCCCCTCTCTTCGCTGTTTTCTTCCGCCAATGGGAGCTGTTCTTCAGTCCTCTGTTTCTCTCTGTCTTTTTCTTTTACTCTTTGCCCCTTCGCCCTCTCAACCTTCCCACTGCTCCTTAGGGCCTTTTCTCTATTTATGTCAACGAACGTGGACACCATCGCGCGTCGATTCTCTCCTGGTGCCCGTTGTGCTTTTTTCAGACTTCCTCTCCCTCTTTGGTTCTCGTCCTCGCCTTTCGTTGAGGTTGTGCGCACTGGAGACTCTTCCCTCACTCCCTCCCTCTCTCCTTGCAGCCCCCCCTCCCGTATCTGACGGCTCCGACCCTCTGCAGCTTCAGATGATGCACAAGTCCCCCGATCTCACAGCGACAGCCACAGAGGTGCCCCCCCAGCGATCCTCCGTTCTGCTCACAGAGTCCGTGACCTCGATGGACACTGTGCAGCAGCAGCAGCAGCTGCTGCCCCCCACGGCTCCGTCAGGTCGAGAGACGCAGGAGGAGGGGATCACTGACATCATGCCTGGAGGAATGGGAGGATCCTCAGTCGAAGCTTCTCAGCAGAAGGAGGGTGGGGGGGGAATCCCAGGGGAAGAAGCGTCGCAACTCACGGTTCACGTCACGAGACCCGACATGCAAACCGCCCCCCACCCTAACCCTACATCGGAGCCACCCCGACAGGCCACCCAACCGCCGGGAGATCCGCAGGGTGTGCAGACGCAAACACAGGCACAGACTGCTGCAGACAGGGATAGCAACATGCCGTGGCACTTCGGTCACTACGTGTCCGAGTTTCGTCTGAACGTGGCTCACCATATCCCTCTGGAGACCCCAAATATGAAGAAGATCACAGTGGGGTGTCCGGGATTAGAGGTTTGTCTTTCTGTCTGTCTGTCTGTCTGTCTGTCTGAGAGTTCGTCCGAATCTGTTGTGGTCTCTCTTCTGCTGAAACGTTTATCTTTGAAACGTTGCATAAGCCGTCTCTAGTCCCTTTCTACTCAGTCCATGAAGCGTCTTTTCCTGACATTCTGCCCACTTCTCTTCGTGTCCTGATTTGTGCGCCTCAACATGCCGATCTTTGACTGTGTTTGTCCATCTGTTTCTGCATTCAGATTGTGTTTGTCCATCTGTTTCTGCATTCAGATTGTGTATGTCCATCTGTTTCTACATTCAGATTGTGTTTGTCTATCTGTTTCTTCATTCAGATTCGGGACGCGAAGTGTCGAGAGGGACTGCAGAAATATTTGGAGTCATCTTTGAACTGTATTCCCGTGTTCCTTCAAGGATCGACTTTTGAGGACAGGTACATTGGGGGGTGTATTGCAGATCAATTATGTATATGTCTCCTCTCCTCTTTTTGTTTCATCTTTTTACTCCGTCCTTTGGTCGAAGCTCGATATGCTCCCTCCCACTTGGGTTTCTACTTTTGTTGGAGCCATGCAGGTGTGTGGAGGGGGTCGGAGTGCTCTTGTCTCCGGACTTTTTCATTTCTTATACCGTTTGTAAAATCCTCTTCTGTTTCTCTTTGCGTCTTCCATGTGCGCGTCTTCAGGTATGACTGTCCATCTATTGGCTGTTGCCTGTTTGCCCTCATGTGCATTCCTGTGATGGCTGCCTCCCTCCCTGCAGATACTGTGAGGCCGTATTGTCACCCCTGTTTCACTATCGGTGAGTGGACCTCTGTCTTTTTGTACTCGTCTCGAAGCCGTGAAAAGCAGCTCTTCTGCGTTGCTCATTTGCTTGAAGAGAATCTTTCGTTCTCCAATCTTTGAGGGAGTTTTCAGGTTTCCCTCGGAAACAAACGCCAAAGAGCGGTCCTCAGTCCACTTCTTTTTTTTTAATGTATGGAAACAAATATAAGCAATAAATAAATATAAATGGAAACAAACGCCAAAGCGCGGTCCTCAGTCCCTCCACTTCTTTTGACTCTTCGGAGTTTTTCTGAAAGCGGAGCTTTCCTGTATATTCGCCTCTCTTGACTGCTGCTGTCTTTTGCGCTTCAGGTGTCATGTCTATCTCGATCTGCCCTGACCCAGAAGATGACCTTTCTTCTGTCACGATTGTGTCCTATCTTTTTGCTTATCTTGCCCCTTTGGTGTCTGCGTGCAGAACCCCACCCTTGGGGACTGGCTATGAAATTGATCGGTGCGTTGATTTTGTCTCTACCATTCACAGTCCCCCCTCTCAACAAAGAACTCACTGTTCTCTCTTAATTGGCTTCAATCAATTCAGTTTTGTTAGTCGAGATGAACTTCTCGTCACCGTATCTTTTCCTTTCGCTCATCCTGACGCACGCAAGGACGCAAGCATGAACTTATGGTTTTGTCAATCGAGATGAATTTCTCGTCTCTGTGTCATTTCTTTTTGCTCATCCTTTTCATATGATCTCCTTGCAGAGAGGACTGGCTTGCCTATGAGAGACTGAATCAGGCTTTTTGTGATGTGATCTGCAACATCATTGAAGAAGGCGACAAGGTGGGGGGGTGCAGGGGTCCTTCGGATATGGAGAGAGAGTGTATGGGTACGGTGGAACATGTACACTACAGCTGGCAGAGGAATGAGGGAATTGCAGTACAGACAGAACAGGTCTTTCCGTCGCTGTCGTTACTCGTTAATTCTCTCTCCTGCTCAGATCGAGCGAAAACAAAGAACGATGGGGAAGAGATAGAGTCGAGAGACGAGCATAGCGAGGCCTCAAGGCAGAGAAGCAGCAGGAAAAAGCGTTTAAAAAAGAAAGGTCGTAAGGAAGGAAGTGGAGCGTGGAAGAAGGCAAAGAGAGCACTGGCAGACTGAGTGCCTCTGCATATACACCCAAGGATCATTTTGTCCTTTCTCCCTCCTTTGTTTGTTGTGTTATTGGCAGGTGATTGTTTTTGACTATCACCTGATGCTGCACCATTCCCTTATTCGATGCGTGCATTCATTCTTTTATACATGTATGAAAATGAATGTATGCAGGTGATTGTTTTTGACTACCACCTGATGCTGCTGCCTTCCCTTATTCGACAGGTCCGTCTCTCTCTCTGCTTGCCTTTCTTTCCGTCCTCTTGCGTGTGTGTGCTCGTGTGAATTTGTCGCCAGACAGTGAAAGGAAGAAAGCCAAAACTTACCAGAGCCCACATCGATTTGCTTCTTTCGTTTGTCTGGAGATCACAGATAGGGGCGGAAAAAGTTACTCGGCCAACCTTTCCGCGCTTTGACGTTTCTCTGTCATCAGATGAGGCACTCCCTCCAGCGTGTGGAGATTCCTCATTGAAGTTCTCTCTTGCATTTCCGTGTTGCCTCAAAGGAGACTAGAGGAAATAGATGCCAGCCTGTGCCCCTCCCTGGTTTCCCCTCTTCCCATCCATTAGACCACTGGATGGTTGTACTCCTTTTGTGTGCATGCGTGCGCGTGTGCTTATGCGTGTGTGTGTGTGTGTGTGTGTGTGTGTGTATGTGTGTGTGTATGTGTGTGTGTATGTGTGTGTGTGTGGTCCTCACCACGGTTTCTATATGTGGTTCTGCTTCTTAAACTTGTGCAGAGATGTCCGTCTGCACACATCGGGTTTTACCTCAACACCGTGTTTCCCTCTTCGGAAATGTACAGGTGGGAGGGTTTTGGGGGGGTTCTCTTAATGTTGCTCTCTCTGTCGAACTCCGTGTGTGTGTGTGTGTGTGTGTGTGTGCGTGTGTGTGTGTGTGTGTGTGTGTGTGCGTGTGTGTGTGTGTGCGTGTGTGTGTGTGTGTGTGTGTGTGTGTGTGCGTGTGTGTGTGTGTGTGTGTGTGTGTGTGTGCGTGTGTGTGTGTGTGTGTGTGCGTGTGTGCGTGTGTGTGTGTGTGTGTGTGTGTGTGTGCGTGTGTGTGTGTGTGTGTGTGTGTGTGTGTGTGTGTGTGTGTGTGTGTGTGTGTGTGTGTGCGTGTGTGTGTGTGTGTGTGTGTGTGTGTGTGTGCTCACGCGACGATTTGTCTTTCCACCAGCCTGCCTGCCTCCCTGCCCAGCCTGCCTGCCTCCCTGCATTTCTTCCAGCTGTCCTCTCTGTAACGCGTCTTTCATCTGCACCAATACCCTTTGGTTTTTCTTGTGTATCTGCCTTTCTGTCGGTTTGTATGTTCGTGCAGAATTCTTCCCCAGAGAGAGGAGCTTTTGAGGGGCGTCTTGGCTGCAGACATGGTGAGTCGGTCAGATTCATGAGCTTGCATTCAATTCTATATGAATTGCTGCAGAAATGGTGAGTCGGTTAGATTCATGACCTAGGGGTCGGGGTGGGCAATCTCGTAGACTGTGTTTATGATGATCGAGTGTGATTCTCCTCTACGTACTGTTGGTCTCTCCCTCTTCGACAGTCTTGCCTTTCAAACTTTGTGACGCATAGTGCTCTCCATCTGCCCATCTGCCTCACTTTTTGTTTTTTGTCTTCGCTTCAACACCCCTGTTTGCGTCATTCGTGTTTCCCCTCTTTCTGCATGCAGGTTGCGTTTCACTCCTTCCAGTACAAACGGCACTTCCTGACTGCATGTACAAGGTTGGCAGGCTTAAACGGACTGTAGTAGTGTAGCGCCGCTCTCTGAACGAACCATTTGAAGCTGCATTTTGCGGCAGGCTTCGAATTCTCTCGTATTTTTCCACTGTGTCCCGCATCTTTCTCGATCGTTCTCTTTTTCGATTGTATCTTCCCCCTTCTTCGGTGTGCGCGTGTGAATGTTGAGAAGGCACGACTCTTCGTCGCTTTTTCGTTTGTGTTTTTCCGCTTCTTTTCTGGTGACGCTCCTTCCCTCTGTGGCTATTTGCTTGCTTGTCTGGATGCAGAGTTCTCGGGATTGAGTGCATACATTTATTTTCTGAAAAGGAATTCTGTATGAAAATAAATCTTTGCTTGCTTTTCTGAATGCAGAGTTCTCGGGATTGAGTGCACCTCTGCGGGAATAGAGCCGTGTCCCGAGGCCGGGGGGACGGGTCGGTTTCTTCTTCTGTGTGTGTTTCTTTGTGGGTGGAGATGGGGGCAGGGAAACTGTAGTTTTGTGTCCTTCTCGATGTGTTCACTTCTCTTTCTGCGTGCGTCTATCCATCCGTCTTTCCGCACCCTTCAGGTGTGTGCACGCCCTTCTCTGACGGCTGGCAGCGGGCCGCACAGTGTCTCAAGTGCCAGGCGACGAGACGAAACAGAACCTTCCTTTTCCCTTCCTTCTACTGCTGCCTGCAGGTGCTCGAGTGGTGACAGTACCGAGGGGTATGAATCCAGAGCCTTGGCTTCGAATGATCAACAGAGCTTCGACAATCGAGAAGATTCAGGTGCATGGGGGGGGTGAAGGTGTGGACGAGAGGGCAGGGTCGAGCGATCTTTTCTTCTTCTTTTTCCCGGGATGACCCTTCTTCGATTTCTTCTTTCTTGCTTGGGGAGAAGGCCCGTTGATCCTTCGTTGCACACGAGAAGGTAGGTGTGGGTCTTTTTTTCTGCTTTTGTCGATAGTAAGTGAGACTGTAGAATGTGTGCATCGACCGTTCCTTCTCTCTGTCTGTCTTTGTCCCTCTTTTTTTCTCCTTGTCTGTGCAGGAGCTTCGCAAGAAGATTGGGTCGCGTAAATTAATTATTGGGATTGACACTTTGGATTACATTAAGGTCAGTCAGTCCTTGCAGCTTCCTCAATTTCTCTTTGTCGTTCCGTGTCCATGTCGATCATCTGGTTGCTTTTCTTGCTTGCTGGATATATCAAACCTCCGGCTGTCTCTCGTGTGGACGAAGAAAGAGGTGCTCTCTGTCCTCTTTGACCACAAATAGATGCTCTTCCAAGTTGATCTGCATCTACAGAATCGAACTGGGGCGAGTCTACCAATGTGTTTGCGTCGTTTTTTTTCGGGGCGGGCAATCTGGGTGTTAGTGCTAAAACTTACTGTTCTCTCTACCTTCATTCTTTTTTCTCCTTGTTTGCTTGGTTGGTTGCAGGGAATTCCTCACAAAATGCTGGCATTCAACAAATTTCTCCAGATGTACCCCCAGTGGGCGACTCAGTGCGTGTTCCTTCAAATCACGCTGCCCTTGGTCAGGCAGGCAGGCAGGCAAGGAGGGTTTCTTTGCAGTGTTTCGGGATGTTTTGAGTCGTTTTGGGGTGTCGTGAGGTGTTTTGGTATGTTTTGCTGTGTTTGTTTTGGAATTTTTGGTATGTTTTGGGGTGTTTCCTATGTGTTGGGGTGTTTTGGGGTGTTTTGAGATGTTTTGAGGGTTTGTGAGGTGTCTGGAGTGTGTGCAGTGCATCCATACGTTTCCTGATGATTCGTTTACTGCTTTAGACGAGTCCAGTCTTTTTTGCTTTTTGTTTTTTTTTTATCAAGACTCCTTGATTGCGCCTGCGAGCGGGCTTCGACTTCCTGCAATTTGGGATCTTTTGTCTGTGCATGTGTGTTCGCGTATGCTTCCTTCCCTCTTCCTTCCTTTCTGCAGGAGTCAACTGAAGACGATGAGGACGTGACGGTTGTTGCAGGAGATCGGTAGGTCTCTTCTGTAGACTCGCCCTTTTCTTGTTCTCTCTTTCCTCTCTCCTTCTTTCTTTTTTCTGTGCTTTCTCCTGTTCTGCGTTGCACTTCTCTTTTCGCTCATTCATTCATTTTTTTGTTTTTTCAATTCCTCGACGATTCCGTGTCAATCCCGTGCCCCTCCATGCTGATTCGATCTGTCAGTACCATGCACCGCGTTGAGTATGTGTATGCGATCATGGATCCGTTTGGTGCTTCCCTTTGTTGCCCCCTTGGCCTTCTGATTCCCTTGATCGATTTGTGCAGACATTTGTTTACATTTACTTTCATATGAAAGAAAAGGAATTCTGTATCCAAGTAAATGTATGAAAGTAAATGCATGACGTTCTGATTCCTTGATCTGTGCAGACAAGAAATTCTTCGGCGGGTCTATCAAGTGGTCAGCCTGCAAGCTCCGCGTCTCTTTTCGCCCCTTTCCCTTTATTCCTTTTTCCACTCCCATGCCCCCCCTTTTCTGTCGCTTGTTGCCCTCGTACATTTCTTCCTGAATGCTGGTCTGTGGGGGGGATCCCTCACTTATTCAGTTGCGCCAATCACATAAGCCGTCCGCATACTTTCTTCAAGTCAAAACGGAACCTGCCATCGATCTTTCATTTGAATTGAATTTCAGGTGGGAGCAATCAACGCACAGTTCGGAACTTTTGACGCGATGCCGGTGCATTTCCTCAATCAGGTCGGTCCGTCCGTCCGTCGGTAGGTTTTGTTTCGATTCAGAGGGAGGAGCGTCTGCTTTGCAATTTCATCTTTCGTTTCTAGTTTTTCTGTATGCGTCAAGCAGAGGGGCAAAAGGACGCACGCACATCCATACAGACAGCGGTTCTGTATCGTTGCCTCCCGCGCACAAAGAAGTATACACTATGTGTGTGTGTGGGTTTCCGTGCAGCCATCCCCTTTCTGTCTGTATTTGCGTGTGGGAGGGAATGCTTGGTCTGCCTGTCTGCAGAAATTTCCTGTGGAGGCCCTTGTCCACGTGTATGCGTGTGCCGATGTGGCGGTGATCACAAGTCTCCGGTGGGTTCCTTCGCTTGTGATTTGATGTTCGTTTTTTGGGTCTCTCCTCTCCTCAGTTGTTTGTCGCTTCCGTTCTGTGCAGTTGGCCCTTACGCCGGCATTGTTTCTTTTTGTTTTTGTGCTTTTGCGCACGCATTGAACTTTCGTTTCCGTTCCTTTGACTTTCCCCTAGCTGCTACGTACGGGTAGAGGCCCCCAACCAACCCCTTGCAGCACCAATTTCCCTTACCGGATAGATCTGTCGGGGGTGGGTGGGTAGGTTCATGGAAGAAGCAGCGAAGCAGGGAGAGAAAAGCAGTTGAATGCATTCAGCATATCTTTCGTGTGTTTGTATATTGTTGTGCAGGGAATCTTTGAGCTGGACTGCTTATGAGTAAGTGTAGAACAGAATTGGCACAATCTCCTTAATTGCACTTTTTCCTTGCCTCTGCAAGCTATATGGGCTTTGCTTTCCTTTCCTTTCCTTTGCCTGGTGCTCCTTCCTCCGAGAGTTTTCTTTGCACCTACACTTTGCTTCTTCTCTTTCCTCTCTCCCTCGTCTTGCTCGCTTGTGTCTGTTTTCCTGCCTTCCCATTCCTTAACCATACAGTCTCTCTCGTCCTTTTGTTTTGTTTTTCCTCGCAGATATATTTTATGCCAACAGAGGACCAACAAGGGTGTCCTCGTCCTCTCTGAGTTCTCCGGTCAGTCAGTAAGTCAGTCAGTCTCCCGGCCCCTCCCCCAGCTGATCTATCCCTCAATGCTTTTCTTGCCTTTCAGTAAAAGTCAGCGTGCCTGTCTATATCTCTTGGAGACTGATGGAATTGAGCGCGTGCGCGGCTGTATGTGTATGTGTCTGAATGTGTGAGTGTGCGCTTGTTTGCCTCTGTGGGTGCAGGGTCTGCCCAGTCTTTGGGTGCAGCCGCGATCTGTGTGAACCCTTGGTGGGTCGGTCTCTGCTCTCTCCTGCTTTACCGACCACTCTCTCGCACATTTGCTGCCTGCATCGCAAGCGGCTTTCTTTTTCTTAGCCTTGAACACCGTCTCCGTTCCCGAGACTCACTTGCTGTACATCTAGTTCCCGTCTAGTGGACGTAATTGCGTGTCTGGGGACAAAAACTCGTGTGCCCTCTGCATAGGCACAAGACGCTTGCTTGTTCAGGCTGCTCGATTTGATTCATTTGTTGACTTATTTATTGTGTCGTGGTCCCCTGCCTGGTCTCAGGGACATCAACACGTTCGCGATGTCAATCCTCGACGCCCTCGAGATGCCTGATCAGGTGGGGGGGTGGAGGGGAAATTAAGCATGTTTGGAGTTGTTCTGAAAAGAAAGGAAGAGTGCACACTCTGATGAAACACGTGTGTGGGAAATCGTGGTCATCGTGATCTAGTAGGAAAGACGGAAGGAACCCGTTGGTCTCTTGCAATTTTGCCGAGAGAGGGGGGATGGATGTCCCTTTTTTTTGTTTGTGAATCTGTAGGCGGGAAGGGGTGCAGTTCTTTCCGTGATGCGTCTTGGTTTGTCAGATGTTTACAGCTTTTCTCTTGCTTGCCCTCTTCTGGCTGGTCACTTGTCCGCTGGTTTTGTTCCCTCTGTTTGCCTGCAGGAGAAAATCGAGAGGCACGACTACGCTTACAGATACGTCGTCAAACACACGGCACAAAAGGTACGATGGATCGTCAGGGTCCTGTTTGGTAGTCGCGGTCGAAGCAAGTCTCTTGGTTTTTGACAGCAAATCATAAACGCCGACAACTCGGGATGCATCTCTCTCTGCTCATAAAAGCGTCTGTCAAAGCTCCTTTTTTCAAGACATTCACAGCCATGCCCGCTCTTCTGCCGTCCATCAGATTGCTGGAGGAGGCCCTGAAAACCCCTCTGACCCTCTGACTCTGACAGAAAGAAACATTCCATGAGCATCGGAAGTCTTGCTTGCCTTTCAAAAAGGGGGGGAAAGACGAGACTCACTGACCCACTGACACAAGGGGAGGGTACAAGACGGAACCTTGGAACCTTCTTTTCTGTGGAGAATGGGGAGGTTTGTTTTTCTTCTTTCTGCCTGCGCCTTACTTCATTTTTTGAACCGCTGATTCCCCTTTTTTCTTTCTTCTCTGCTGTGTGTGTACGTGTGCAGTGGGGCGAGCAGTTGATCTCCGAATTCCGAGAGGCCGTCCAGGACGCAGAGTTGGAGAGAGTCAGCGTGCCCCCGAGAGTCAGGCATGAGACCGTGCAGAACGCGTACAAGAGGTGTACGCGGAGACTTTTCATCCTGGGATTCAGGTCAGTCGGTTGGTTGGTTGAGTTGACTGTCAAGCAGGCAGATCGTCTTTTCTTCTGTTGAGAGACTCGACACACAACCATGTATGCACCTGCTTCATTCCCAGTGCCTCGATCTCTTCCTGCTTGTCTGCAGAGGCACGATGTTCCCTCTGCAATTTGGGGGTCTGGAACCCGAGCTCTTCTCCCACATGGGGATGCCTGACTCCACACAGGTCTGTCTGTCTGTCTGGCTGTCTGTATGTGTGTGTTTTGTTTTTTCTTTGGGTACTTGTGAGTCGGAGGTATAGATGTCAATTGCATCGGTTGTCTTTCCCCTCGTGCATTTTTGTTGCTGTCTTTGGAATGAATTTTCGTTTTTATAGTCTCTATATCTCTAATCTGGGTCCGCCCCTCTCTGCCTCACTCACTGCAAGCTGCGATCCGTTGTCTGAGTGAGGACCCTTTATACAATGTTAATATGTACAAATAGACATTTACGTATTCTTTTTGCATCTTCTATCTGAGAATTCTCTCTGCCTCACTCACTGCAGGCTGCGATCCGTTGTCTGAGTGAGGACCCTCGCAACCGTGTGGTCGTTCTCTCGTCGTCTTCTCCGGATGTGCTGGAGAGAGCCCTGGGTTGGTCGGTCGGGAAAGAGAGAAGGGAGGTGGCTGTGAAGGGGGGGAAACGGGGGAAGTGCGCCTAGCAGTACGGTCTGTTTTTCCTCCACAGTGAGACCGGGTTTGAAGGGACAACGAAAGATCCTCCACAGTTGAGGACGGCTCCCTCATCTTCCTCTCGTTCTGGGGACTTTTCACATGATTGCTCTGCCTGTCGATGTGTTCGTATGTGTGTGTGCAGGCAAATATCCCCACCTCTTTTTGGTTGCCGAGAACGGCCACGTTTATCGGTGGGTAGACTTCGGCTTCTTTCTTTCCGTTTGTCTGTCTCTGTACCTCTCCACAGTCATCTGCCGTGTTGTCCTCTGGTTTCTTCTCTTTCTTTGTCGTGCCACCTTGCAAGGTCTTCTCGTTTGCTCAGGAAGCTGATCGAGAAGTGAGGCTCCAAGAAGACAGAGAGCGGGGGGGAGGGGATCACGGGAAGATTTTTTTCTGCACTTCGCATTTCTTTCTATCAGCTGGCTACCCGCCCGAATCCTTCTCTCTCTCTCTGTCGGCTTTCTATCTTGATTCAGCTGCCGAGAATCTTTCACATTCTTCCCCGCTTGCCTGTCTCTCTGCCTATCTATCTGCAGGAAACCCGGGCGCACCACCTGGGAGACAGATTTTGATGACCTCGACAGCAGCTGGATGGAAAATGTTCGGGAGATCCTGGCGTAAGTACTGGGGTTGTTTTTCTCTTCTTCGTTCGTCCTTGCTGGCTTCCTTTCTTCTTTGGCTGGTTGATTTCTCTCCCGCGGCTCTTCATGTTTCTCTTCTTTTGGAATCAGTTTAAAGTGTTGTGAAACTCACTGGGAACGCGCATCATCGTTGCATTGAGAACAATACAGATCGATTGAATGGAAAAGCAGAAGACTGCTTGAGTGGAATTTTCCTTCAGTGAGTGTGTGGAGAATCACGTTGCACAAGGTTTTTGTTTGCCCCTACAAAGCGTGGCCGGATCTCTTTCTTCTGAATTGCCTTCCCCTTCTCCCCCTCTTCCCAATTTTATCTCGTCCTCACTTTGAGTGGGTTGGTGTATAGATGGATGGATGGAATCGTGTATGAACAAAACCTCTGTCTGACACCTGTCTGTATGTGTGTCTGTGTGTGTTTCTGTGTGTAAAAAGTAAAGTAAGAAAGAAGGGAAGCGAAAAAGTAAAGTAAAGAAAAGACGATATAGTCTGTCTGTGTGAGTGTGTGTCTGCAGCTACTTCGTCCAGCGAACCCCGGGTTCCTTCACTCACGAGACGAAGACGTCGGTGTCCTGGCACTACCAGAACACACAGAGGGACCACGGAAGCATTCAGGTCAGAAGAAGAAGAGGAAGACCAAGGGTGTCCCGAAGAACTCTTAAAAAGCTTTTGTTGTTTTTGGAACCTCCGGACGTATCGTGAGAGCATCAGACTAGGAAGAAGGCACGGTTGCGGTGGGATTCGGAGCTCACTTGTTTTCGTGTGTGCCCGTCTTGCTTCTTTTCTTGTTGTTCGAAGGTTGGGCAGTTTTCTTCTCTTCGCGTCTCTACGTGTCTGTCCGTTCGCTTTCGGGCGTAGACGGAAAAATTGCACGAGATTAAAGAAGTTAACCAAGCTATCTCGCAGGTTAGCATTCCTTTTTCTTGCCTTCTGTTTGCTTTCAGGCTCGCGATCTCCTCATTCACCTGTGCATGGGACCTCTGACGAATGCCCGGGCAGACGTGGTGGTCGGCAGCCAGTCGGTCGAGGTGCGCGCCGCCACAGTCACAAAGGCATTGATCTTAGGTCAGCCTCGCTGCCTGCCACCAGGCTTGCCTTTTTTTTTTTTTCTGCGAGGGGCTCTGGATGCGCAAAAGGCCAAAAGAACAAAGGCGATTCTGATGCATTCGGAGGTTTCAATACTTCGCTGAGCTCTTTCCTTTTGACCGTCGTTCCCCCTTCTGTCGATGCATGTCAGTCATGCAAGGCAATCAGATATTTTTACTGTGAGTGTATTGTGACGCCTTGCAGAGAGGATCTTGAAGGAAGATCTGGACATCTCAGAGGACCCTCGAGAGACGGTCAGCCTGCCTGCATGCATGCCTGAGGGCCTTTTTATGTTTTTGCACACGTTGTCATTCGGGCTCTCTGAGACATTTCCTCGAGGGAGATGTCTTTTGGATTTTTCAGTCTCTTCTATTTTCTGTCTGATTGCTTTTGCGTCAAAAAACCAAGCGAAAGAGAATCAAAAGACTGACTGTCTGTCTTTGTATGTGTATGAGTGCAGATGGTCTTCTGCGTGGGGAACTTCCTGATGAGAGACGAGGAGATCTTCTCTGTCCTCCAGAGGTGGCACTCTCAGGCAGAAGGCACGGGCGCAGCAGCGACGACTGGGGGGTCGAGCTCGTTGGAGGTCTGTTGTTCGTTTGGGGGTCTGTCTTTGTCAGTGAGTTATTCTTCTTCTTTGTCTCCAAAAGACTCGCGTCACTTGTGTTCGATGATCAAACCCTTTCTTGAGACTGCATGATGAGAGGCGGACAGAGGGAGGAGCAGAGGACCTCCCTCGCGCTCGCGTTCCTTCCTTTCACCCGTCATCAATCCGCCCTTTGAACTTCCTCCCCCACACGCGCGTTCTCCTTTCTTCCTCTTCTTTTTTCTGTGAGCCTGTCTGCATGCTTGCTTGATTTCAGGGCGCCGCTCTCCTGCAACAGGCAGCAGCAGCAGCAGCGGCTGCGTCGCAGTCCGGGCAGAGGGGCTCAGCGTCCGCCTCCGCACAGCAGCAGAACGATCGAGACAAA
Source organism: Chromera velia (assembly GCA_018398765.1). Lineage (NCBI taxonomy): Eukaryota > Chromeraceae > Chromera > Chromera velia. The sequence continues at coordinate 7,575 of JAHBMJ010000431.1, read as the reverse complement.
GAATGGGGGGGGGAGAGCGGCGCATCAGGTGGGGAGGGCAAGGGGGGGTTGTTGTACAAATATGAGGCTGAGCATCCATGTGGCTTGATTTGATACGTGAGCGTGCGCCCTTGTGTAATCTTCTCTGAAAGGTGTCTTTTTGTTGAAGAGATGACACTTCTGTACCGAAGGACGCTCCACTCAGATTCAGCAGAGCAGAAAGACAAAAGAGGATTGCTGTAGGCAATCAGATAATTTGATGGTACCGTATTCATCTCCTCTCCCTTTCCGTCTCTTCAGATGTTCTTTCCATCTGGCTTCATGCTTCTATGGCTCGTTCTCTGTCTCTCTATCGGCCTCTGTTTGTGTGTGTGTGTGTGTGTGTGTGTGTGTGTGTGTCTGCAGGTTCCGTCTCACGCGGACTAAAATCTGGTGGTGCAACGTTGCACGCAGTCTCCGCCTCTGCCAGCGTAGCTTCTCCTCTTGCTCCCTCGCCCTCTCAGTCCGCAGCTGCGTCCTCGTCCTCCGACTTCTTCACCTGCACTGTTGGACGGAAGAATAGCAGAGCTCTGTTCCATCTGACAGATCCTCAAGACGTCGCCACTCTCCTCACTCGCCTAGCCCGTCTCTCACTCTCGGCCTCTGCCACGACGCTCGTGGGGGCCGATGCGAAGCCCTGGACCCTCCCGCCGCCTCCGCCGCCTGAGGAAAAGGAGGCCAAGGAAGGGGGAAGGGACAGAGAGAGGGGAAGCGGTTTGGACAGGAAGACGACCAAAACAGCAACGAATACAGAGAGAGAGATTCTCAGTTTGTCAGCACGGTCACCCGAGAATGCTCCTCTTGTTGCTGCTGCCACTGCAAACTCAAACGCGCCCAGTCTCTCTCACAGCGCGAATTTTCAATACTCAGTAGCGGCGTCGACACCCAACGAAGCGGCGGCGCGTGCGTCGACGAACACTCCCGCCGCGTTGGCATCTACAGTTGCGGCCTCAGTCTTGGGCGCGGTAGCGGCAGCAGTGGAGGCACACGCCGAGCTACCGCCCCTCCACCCGGCAGCCGTTTCTGTTCGTTCGTCCACAGACATGCAAAGAGAGCACGATGCGGATCATTTTCTTGCCGAGTCGGCAGCTGCACAGCATCAACAGCAGATCAGTGCTCTTGGTCCCAGGGAGAGAGACAGCGAAATGGGAGGTGGGGGGAAAGGAGCCGGGGCAGTGAGAGCCTCTGATGGTCTTGCAGACGCCGCTGTTGCGGTGTCTGGGGTCCTCTCCTCGTCCACTTCATCGTCAGTAGCTTTGACTGCTTTCTCATGATTGTTCCCTCCCGTACGGCCTCGATCGCCTGCTTTTTTCTTTCTTTCAGGGGTGGACATCTGCGTCCTTGTGTCCTTCCTTTCTCTGTCGATTTCTTCCTGTTGCCTTCCGCGTCTATTTGTTCTCTCTCACATCCGCCTTACTTGTCCCACTCATTCTCTCCTCCTGCTCTCCTCTTCTTTCTGTTCACCTTCGTTCGCAGAGGGGTCGACCGTTATCCAGGCGGCACCAAGTCACAACGACAGGCCTCCCACGGGGGGAGGGTGGCCGGCTTGGGGATGGAGGAAGAGGGAGTAGAGAGGCAGGTGGGGTCCTTGCAGGGAGAAGTGAGTGTGCACACCCGAGAAGTCGGAGGAGAAGCAGGAACGAGAGCCATGGGCCCAAATCCGTCTCCGCCTTCCGTCCAACGTCCCTCGACTCCTCTGACCCCTGTGCGGCCGTATGCGTCAACTTCGGGGGTAGGTGGCCCTGGTGCACATGAAGGGAGCGACCCGAGTGCACAGACTGAGTACGAGTACACAGGGGGCAGGGGGCCGCAGTGGGGCCTGCCCGAGACCCCCCCCCCCCCNACAAAGTCCCTGTCACCGAGCCCCACAAAGTCCCTGTCACCGACTCCATTGCGGATCGGTTCCCCCCTCCCCTCCCGCACGCCCCCAAACCCCCGTCGGTGGCTTCCGCATCTCAGCCCCACTCCCAGAGAGGCAGCAGAAAACCGTCAGGCTCCGAGGGACCCGGTCAACCAGATGACGCGGCAGGAGCAGGGTCCCATTTAAATCCTCTCCGCTCTATGCCCCCCCCACCCTCTCCCTCTTCTCTGGTCCATCTAACACATGGAAGCCACGGCGGGGCAATTCTGACCATCTCACCCACTCTCTCAGGAGGATCCCAACACCACACACAAACTCAATTACCGCATCACCCCACTTCTTCTTACATTCACGACCCGATTCACCAACACCAAATGTACACACACGCAGAGGAACACCAAAAGATGGCTGCTGATCCCAGCCAGATCCCATCAGTCCCTTCTAGCGCACACACGCGCATGCCGGGCCAGACAGAGGCCCCCCCCCGCTCACGGACCCAGTCCGAAGCCCCACGAGGGTCCCTCGACCACATCCCCCACCCAGCGGCAGTCCCGCAGATAGACCGAGGCATGTCTGTACCGTCTCCACACCGCCAAAATTCAGGGCTTCCCTTCAGAGGCCCGAGGTCCTTGAAGGAATCAGAGGGAAGAAGGGGGACCAATTTGCACCTAAGGGGAACAGATACCGGAAGAGAAGGCCCGACAGATGTTTCTGATGCTACCGCAGGTCTCGGCGAAACGCTGCGCTCTCCTTCCCCTCCCGGGACCGCTGTGCGTGTCATCCGAGGCCCACCAGCGAGCTGCATTGGCTCCGTGTCCATTCCTGTGGGCCCAGAGTGGGGGACAAGGCGGCGTCAGCAGCATCAGCCGCAGTCTTCTGCAGTGGAGGGACCCCGGCGGAGTTCGGCCCATCCCTCCCATCGTTTAGGCGTGGAAACCTTCGGGGGGGGTCTGGACGGACTTGACGATTTGGTCTCTGAAATTCCGAAGCAGATTTCGGACACTGCGCTCATCTCCCCTGCACACGCACACAAAGGGGGAACACGAAGGGGGGGAATGCCGTCACAGCAGCAGCAGCAGCAGCAGCACAATGAGGGGTCGGAGGAGGAGCCCCTGTATTTCCAGCAGGAACAACAGCAGCAGCAACGGTGTGAGGTGGTGGGAGTGGGCGAGGAGGCGATATGGCCCCGGCTTGAGATAGAGCCCAGTCGTTCGAGGTCGTTGGACACGGTCAGTGAGTGATCTTGCGGAGGTTTCCTTTTGGTTTCTGCAGATGAAAGGATGGATGAGTCGGTAGATACTTAGGAATTTCTTTATTTATTTCTGCCTTGAACACAACTTACACGGCCCTCTTCTGTTCCTTGGCTTTTTTTCAAGGCGGACCCTGCCTTCTTCTCTTTTTCTCTTCATTGAAAATTGACATCCACAAGAGCCCAGTGCGTGCCTTTCCGAATCTTTTCTCCATTTGTCTTGTGTCTGCCTCCTCGTGCCTTCCTGCCCCCCCCCCCTTTGCAGCCCGGAGGTCAGCCGGCAACGGGGGAAGGGCGGCGGTCCAGTGCTGATGCGAGGGGGGGCGTGAGGGGACCGACAGAGGCAGCGACAACGCGGGCAAGCGGGTCGTCGGGTCACTACGCGGGTGCGGGTGTGAGTGGCCCCTCACGGTCAACAACTAATGGAGCCCCTCCAAATCACTTGGGTCGTTTTGCTTCTGCTGCAACACAACAGCAACAGCAGAGGCAGCAGCAGGTGCAGGTCTTGTCCCCGCCAGTCTCCTTTACGTCGGGTGACTGGGGGAAGACTGGGGCTGGGGGGGGTGGAGGGGCGGTTGGTGGTTTAAGAGAGGGAGGAGGAGATGAAAGGGGGGGGGCGGGGGAAGACGAAGCAACAAGAGATGGTGCAGAGATGCAGATGCGCAGGGAGGGGGAGGGAAGAGAGGAGAGAAGAAAAACGAGAAGGCCAAATCGGGGTGAGTCGACCGTGGTGCTCATTTTGATGAATGCCGGCTGTGAGCATGTGCAGATTGCAGATGAAGAGGAACAGATTGTTCATTTCCCTGTTTGTTTCTTTTGCCTGCCTGTTTTTTTTCCCTTCGTGGGTTGTGACTGACAGAAGTGCATCGATTCCCCTCCCTGTTTCCCCTTTCTGCATAGATTTATGCTCCTCTGCCTCTGCAGGCAACAGTGTTATAATTCACGGGGAGAGGGGGAACGGAACAGATGAGGAAAGTGAAAGGGAGTCTGAGGAAGAAGGGGGAGACGGAGAAAGAGGATGTGTGGAGGGGACAGCAAGGGAAGGGCATGTGGGGGCCGACGGAGACGGTGGAAAAGGGGAGACGACGGTACAGGAGGGAGGGAGCAGTGGAGCGTTGGGTGTGAGTTCAGGTTGCGATTCGTTGGGTCTGTCGCGGAGGGAGTCTGATAGAGTGGGGGGGGGTGACGGAGAGGAAGCAGAGACGGAGAGGACTGCTGCAAATGGACCTGGGGGTGACAGGGGGTGGAAGCAAGAATTGGCAGGGGGGGGATAGCAGTGCTTCTGCTCCATCCTCTGACCACTGCTAGAACCATCCATGGGTATTAGCTCAAGATAGCGGAGCAATTCACCTGAAAAACCGCCTGATCTCATGTGTATTTAAAAAACGTCACAAAGCACCATCAAGTACTATGAACCTGTTTCAACTATTCACAGAACTTGAAAGCACCTTTAAATCTGAGTTTAAAAGTATTTGCAGCAGCAAAAAAAAAATATTTAGGTCAATCATGTTTTTTACCTTTCTTTCCGTGTTGTTCTTTACACCTTAGGATTATAGCTTTACATCGTCTCAGATTTGTCTGGTATATGAGATGTGGTTCATCATGTGTCCGGGCCTTGTAGTCTACTAGTACATACACGTGTTCTGTAGTGTTTTGCAAACTAGTTAGCAAAGATAATGGTTAAACAAAGAGGATGACCCCCCGTATGTTTAACATTAAAAATGCGAAAGATTAGTGCTAACTTTAAAGTAATTTTAAGTGTGAATAATTTTTATAAGCTGAGTACTAGTAATTTTTAAGCTAATTTTTTAGTCTAGTTTTTAGCACTAATTAATATTAAAGTGCATCATCATCATCATACGCCATCGCTATTCGGCGGCTATCGGCCCATAATAGGCGTCTATAGCGTTCGACAAGTCACAACACGCAAGGCAGATTATTAAATGATGCACCCTCATGTGGCAACATTTCGCAACTAGCTTAACAAGTTAACTGTGTGGAGTCCGACCCTGTGGCGCCGCCTTTTGAGCTTTCGCATGCGCTATGACTGAGTGAGCCCACGTGCCGCGCCACATTCCGCCGCCGTGCTTTGCTTCGTACATGTCGCGCGCGCGTCGATCGAAGTCGAGTCTGATCTTCGCATTCAGGCAACATGACACTTAAGCAATGGATAGCATCGTTTAACGCTGATGTCTGTTTGATACATTGTCAGCTCTAGAGTCTGAAAGAGAGGGATGAGCAAAAACCGTGCATGATAGAGTGAATCCAGCCGATTGGAATCCTAGATCGCGCTAGAACTTAAACTGATGTAGCGACGAACCTTCTGTAAACTGTTGTACTCAGTCTGGTATGACTGAGTGTTGTAGATCTTCCCTAAGGTTCTTGTCCTCGCTTTACCTTCTGTCTGGACGCCATAGGGTGGCCGGCCAGGAGGGACAAAGCAACTGCATTTCTTTTCAAACTCTTCCACTTCTGGCAGGGTGTGCTTGCACATGAGCAAGGCTACTTCATATGATAAATGAATGAATGAATGAAGTTGGCTTTGCTAGAGTGGAGCCGTGCTCCCAGCAGCCCATCTTCATGCAAGAGATTGTCAATCACTCAACTCTAGAGATAAGGCTAAGCGCGAGATCCCCTGAAGTGCTCGCTTGGTGAGCTCATGAGCAGCATGCGCGTTGGAGGTGGCAATATAAGACTCGAACAGAAGAAGAAAAGGTTGCGTTCACACAAAGACAGGCGTGCACAGTGAGTAACAAAGATCGCAAACGGCTCTGCATGCTTCATACGGATCGACTTGTAAAGCCAAAAGCAGCATCTTCCTCACTTCTGTTTCGGCTGTATCCGATCCCTCAATTCCTTCTCTCTGAATCCTTTGCTTCACTTTCTTTCCCTCTACCACTTTGTTTAGTTCATTTTTTGCTTCTACCCAATTGGAGTATACTAAAAGCCGGTGCCAGAGATCATCAATTTTTCTTCCATTTAAACAACCCTCTGCCAGACAAAACACCTCTCCCGGAGAGTTGGCCCCCCCCGTCAGACCCTTCCGATTTAGTGTCAATGCCCTTAGGAGTGGCTCAATCTTCTCACATAAGGCACTTCTCGGCAGACAGGACATCCGTACCTTGGGGCCATTCTTTGAAGATAAAAGAAATAGAGAAGAACGTGAAGAAGACGGAAGAGCTCTCTATAGTCCTGATAAAGAGGCAGACAGGGGGAAGTTGCCCCTTTCTTCCCTGTCTCCCCTTTTCATGTATTCCATTCCCCAGGCATCCTTAATTTTGGCAGAAATAAACAAATTCCCCTTCGGAGCCCATCTTTCTGAGCTTTGGACAGGGAGAGACGTCAAAAAGTCAAGGCCTGCCCATCTGAACAGACCATTGACGGCTCGTCTTTACTTCTGCCCCGCTGGTCCCTTCCATGAATTCAAAAGAGCCTGAGGAATACGGAGATGCGAACGGCTAAGTGCAATCCAGAATAAAGCAAAACGAGCACACAAGAGCGCGCGAGCAGACATTAAATTAACAGATAAAAGAGAGGGTACACGCAAACTCCTGACCGGAAGTCGGGCCGCCCATCGAACAAACTGGAGCCGCAAGTTGTCAATCGCCTCCCAGTCTCCCTGTCTTATCGGAAAGCACTCCAGGCTATAGAGTGCCACCGGCTTCCAGCACGCCTTCAGCAGCTGCATCTTTCCCCCGAGAGGCAACCCAGATAGACTCACAGCCAGACCAATCACCGCCCCCATTGCACGCTCTGCATTGTATAGGCGTGCTTCAATCGACCGAGTCAAATCCCCTCCCTCAAACAGAAGGCAACCCAAATATTTGTATTGATCACACCAGTCTACTTCCTTCCCTTGGTATAAAATCATGCCGTTACAGTCCTCGCGGTATTCACAAAGGCGCAGGACCTTGGTTTTCTTCAGATTGACATTCAACCCCCACTTTCCGCAATACCCCTCCAGGGCATCGAATTTTGCTTGGAGGTCGGCTGCTGAGTGTACAAACAAAACAAGATCATCAGCGTAGCCTATACTTCCCAAACTGGCCCCAGCAAGATGAACCCCCTCTGTTTCCTTTCCATCTCCCCGTTTTCCTTTCTGAATCTCATCATACAGGTCATTAATGAATAATAGAAAAAGCGACGGGGACAACGCATCATCTTGTTTAACCCCTGCCCCCTCCGGGAATAGAGCCGAGTCCCCATCGACTCTCGCTTTCACGCCTCTATACATTGATGCAATCATCAACAGATCTCTCTTCTCTATTCCCTCAGCCTGCAGCTTTGCCAGAAGCTTCAGCCGAGGGATGGAGTCAAACGCCTTTGAGAAGTCGACAAATCCGCCCAGGAGCCCCTTCTTGCCTCTTCTGCATTCCTGTACCAAGCCTACCACTGCTCCGATCCCCTCTCTTGTGCCCACCCCTTTCCTAAACCCGATCTGTCTGTC
>JAHBMJ010000430.1:31777-43262 GCA_018398765.1 Chromera velia | reverse complement strand
CCCTGAAGGATCCTTCAGGGCGGAACAAAAAGAGCCGATGAACGTGAAACAAAAAATGGAAAAAAAACCAGACCGTCGTTCGAATCATGATCAATAGCAAAAACACAAAAAAACAGACGACAAATAGAGAATAAAAAGGAAGAAAGAAAAAAGGAACACGATCGACTGACCGGAGGGTCCGCAGGAAGCAAAGCCTCAATGTCCTGAACCCTCACAGCGAGATTCGCCGCACCCCCACCGCTACCCTGCAAGTCCCCGAAGAGAGCAAGCAACAAAGCGTACACGTACAGCTGATTGTAAACATTCAGTTTCTAAATGTTGACTTTATCTCAAAGTCACCGGATACAGATGTGTGTCCCCATTGGTTTTACGCCTTTGTGCATTCACGTACGGATCCTTCATCTTGTGTACGTATTCAGAGACAGTATCACGAACCTTCAGTGCCCTCTTTCAACTCCTTAACGTATCTTTTCATTCATTTTCGAATCACATCAGATAGATTGTCCTTCACGAGAGAATTCTTACCATCATCCCTGTTCCTCATTCTGTCTGTTTGATTGAGACAAACACAACGCACCGGCATGCTTCCCCCGATGCCGCTGAGTTTCTGCGTGCCGATGCTGGTCACTCTCTCGAGCGTCCTGTCGTCGAAGGGCACGGTGTTCAAGGGCACCCCTTCCTCAACAAAACGGGCGTCGACTTTGAAGGCGAGGGAGTTCAGATTCGTTTGGGTCTGCTTGCATGAGAAACGGGGGGGGGGAGAAGGGGGCCAGAAATATATCACGGACAGACAGAAATATATCACGGACAGGGGGGAAATGGATGGAGGGACAGTGAGCAAAAGAGAGATCCGGGGGGGGGCGAAGAAAGTGTGTCCAAATGCACAAGGGTGATGTTGGACTCTTACCCCCCCTTTGTTGGTTCTCTTTCACAACAAACACAAATCCTTGTATGCAACCTTTTTCATTCCGGACTTGCAGTGGACTCTTTCAATCTCTCTCCTCCCATACAGGCTGTCGACTGACTTTGAGTGTCACGAGTGTGTCGTCAATCTGTTCTCTGGGGACTCCGTGCGAGTCCAGGATTCTCTGTACGGCCTCCTCGATGGCGGCCAAGCGGACTCGGGGAGTTTGGGGACGGATGTGATCATGGAGGCGCTGGACCTGGACCTGCAATTGCATGGATAGAAGAACAAAAACCAATTCATTTAGGGGAATGGCTGTGATTGCAATGCTTGATGTTCATGTGGACAAGCGATTGTGGACTTAAAAGTACTTCGTGCTCTTACAGACGACGACACCGAGCGTCCTGTTTTCTCTTTGTGCGAGGCGGAGAACAGTACGATACCTCGTGTGCTTGAGCTGTGAACGTCTCTTGCTGACACTTACTATGCCTGTGCGGCAGATTTCATTTCATTTACCATGCATCGGAAGAGGACGATTCAAAAGAGCATTAATTCGAGTGAGCGAGCTGTCTTTTGTGCTTTGCTTGCCAACCTTTCCCTTTTCCATTGTTTCGAGAATAGAGAGGAAGTGTGTTTATTTACTTTGATACAGAATTCTGTATGAAAGTAAATGCATTACCAACCTTTCCCTTGTCCATTGTTTCCAGAATAGAGAGGAAGATTTGCAGTTCCTCTTCACTCTGCAGGCACAAACAAAAGGGGACAGAACTCCGGGTCGGTCACACGTAAACAAGAAAGCAATTGAATGCATTACTTGGTGGAGGCCCGCAAAGAAAGCACACTGCAGTATCCATCCTGAGGAAGCAATCACACTTCGATCGGCGACTAGCAGGACAGGATGGAGGGAACACATGACGGCAGCACGAGGGAAGAATGAAGAGATAGATGTTCACATTTTACGGGGACACACACACACACACACACACACACATACACACACACAAGTAAGCAAAATCACTTTTACTCGACCCATGACCAACAGAAAATGCATCAGAGTGCGAACAGAGAGACTGACCACTGCCTCTTCAGGCACCCCGAGAGATTCTCTGATGAAGCCGATGACATCTGCATCAGGCAGGGCAGGGATATTAGAAACAAAAGAAATTTGCATTACGATCGAGTCATTTGAGATCTTTCTTGTGTCACATCTTTCCTGTCAGCATACTTTTCCCTTTCTGAAGTCTGTCTCCTGCGAACGAATCTAAATTTGAGTTTCAAGGCTGGAGAACAAGACGATATCAGAAGACTGAAATCAAAGACACATCAGACCATATCCAAACAACAGCATTCCCTCCCAGTCCAGCGCAATCTCTCGGATCCATCCATGTCCACCCCCCCTCACCAGATGTTGCGATGAGACCCGAGGTCCCGTCTGCCATCGCCTGCAGAGCCGCGTGGACTCCCAGAAATGCCGCAGACCCAAACCTGAAGTCAAACAGACACGCTCACGTACATGTATATTCACACACACACACACACACACACACACACACACACACGCACACATGCATGTCGATATCTATCCAAATACCTGTCTACACACATCCGCGCACCCAGCGACGCGGGGACAAACAGAGACTTTACAGGCCTCTTCACACAAAAGCTTGGGAGAGGGATGGAGTCTGACGGTAGCCTGTATGTTGAGTCAAGAAGCAAGACAATTTTTATTGACATACTTCATTGTCCAAATGCAATGGTTGCTGACTTTGAAGTGGCCAGATCCGAGATGAGCTGTCGCAGTTTGACGAGCATGGGGATTTCCTGAACAGAGGAAGGAAGGCCGCCAGGGGGGGATGGGGTGGGGCGGCGTGATCGAGGGGCATGCACTGATGGAATCATTTAACAGTGCTGAGGCGGTTGAGGGTGCATGCGGGGCAGTGGGAGGAAGGAAGTCAGAAGCAGAGTAGAACTGCTGCAGAGAGAAGGTCAAAGAAAGCGTGTGGGGACCTGACATCCCCTCCACCCTTCTGCAGTGATGCTGAATGATTGTGCGTGTTCTGCAAAGCTGTGCGTTTTGCTTCAGAGATTCATTTATTAGACGAAGCAGCGCAAAACCAAGAGAGAGGATTGAAAGAAAATCAGCAAGGCAGACGGACAGAGAGACAGACAGACAGACAGACAGGCAGATAGACAGACAGACAGACAGACAGACAGACATAATAGACAGAGAGACAGAGAAACAGAGAGATAGAGAGACAGAGAGACAGAGAAAGCATACAGACAGACCTTCTTGATAGGGTGCCTGTTCACGACCTCATCCCGTGTCAGAGAGAGTCCCTCCTTCCCCCCTGTCCCTCTTCCTGTCTGCATTTGATTCACGAGTGTTGCGTCGTCTGCGTCCTTTAGAGGTCCCTGCAAAAAAGAGCATGCATGCATTTATTCTCTCCCTGAAAAAGAATTCTGTATGAGTATGAAAATAAATGCATGCACGAGTGTTGCGTCATCTGCGTCCTGTAGAGGTCCCTGCACAGCAAAAAAGAAAGAGCATACCGTGCAATTTATGAGGCGGAAGGCATGAGAATCAGACGGCAGGATCGAGGGGGAAAGAGGCTTTACAATTGCTTTTCCTAAACGTTTCTCCAGCACGCAGCCAGGATAATATCAAAACAGAGAGTTGCTCTGTCTCTGACCTTTTTCCGTTTATTTCCAGGGATTTCGATCAAAGTGAGACCCGTAAAAGCGAAAAGAACGGACTCCGCATCTACTGTCAGATGCAACCAAATCCCCTATTTGACCAAGTGACTCGCATGGCTAGTGAGTGCACTGACCCGAAGATATTCCTGTATAGGTTGAGAGAAGCTAGAGTCCTTCCCGAAACAGGACTGGCCGGTGGTGGCACTTGTCAGGATGGCAGTTCTGCATTCAATTCAATCGTGACACACCCCTTTAGTTCAACAGGCAAAACAGGCAAGTAGGCGTGAACCTACAGACATGCACGTAGAGGCGAGCACTGAACTCAGACAGGAGTGGCCACGCATTGACAGAATCTCGACCATCTTTCTTGAAATCCTCACGCAGTCATGCAACCGCCCTTCCACGCTGCCCCCTTCCCCCTTCCCCCCATTCTGCCCCCCTTCCCCACCCTTATGAATCATGACTGACCGACCCCCTCTTGTCATGTGCCAGGAGTTCGGTTGCGTTTGTTACGGCCTGTGTGTCTGCATAGAAGCCAAGTCGCTGCACGAGAAAGGAATGCAAGAAGATGAAAGGAGAGTGTCTCGCGGAGGGGTCTTAAAAGACGGTGCAACTGAAAGAGGGGAAACCTCTGAAAACAAGAAATCAACAGCCTGAAAAAGGGGAAATCTCTGAAAGCAAGACATCAACAGCCTGAAAACGGAGAAACCTCTGAAAACAAGAAATCAACAGCCTGAAAAAGGGGAAACCTCTGAAAGCAAGACATCAACAGCCTGAAAACAAGAAATGAACAGCCTGAAAAAGGGGAAACCTCTGAAAGCAAGAAATCAACCGCCTGAAAAAGGAGAAACCTGTGAAAACAAGAAATCAACAGCCTGAAAAAGGGGAAACCTCTGAAAACAAGACATCAACAGCCTGAAAAAGGAGAAACCTCTGAAAACAAGAAATTCACAGCCTGGAAAAGGCGAAACCCCTGAAAACAAGAAACAGCCTTTCCCTGGCTACACCCGATCAAAAAGACCCATTTCCCGAAGAATAGACATCCTTGCAATTTCCTCTCCGATGTCTCCACCAGTTCACCGTAGCACTCCCTGTTCATTTTTGCCTCTTTGTTGAGTCTCTGGATAGGCCTGTCTGTTTTGTTTTTCATCACAATAGAACCCAATGTACATTTGCCCCTCTATTAACTCTCTGCATGGGCGCGTCTGAGGTTTTGATTTAATCCCTGTGAGGAGAATCCCTCTCTCGAATGAAAGATATCAACCGACCTCCTTTGGAATGGTCCCACTCTGTCCACCTGCGTCCTTCCCTTCTCCTCCTCTCTCCTGCAACAATCGGCAGACAACCAAGCAGCAGTACTTGGCGATTACTTCGCTGTTTCGGTCAAGGTCATGCCAGACTTACAATCCTTTTTTGTCTTTTTTGTGTATGTGTGTACCTACAACTTCTTGGTTTCTGCTGGTGTGCGCCCTTTCCCTCATTTTCGCTAATTTGAAAACATGTGGGACAGAACAGCAAAGGGAGAGCGAGCGGTGCAGGAATGGAGAGCACTTGAGAAAGGGAAATAGGTTTTGCAGTGAGGGGAGTGTCGAAGCACAAGCAGCCGCAAACGCATGCATGTACATACAGATCTGGATACACAAAAAGACTCCACGGCGGACCTGGTACAAGGCAGCCCCTCTCATGGTCCGGCTGTGTCGCGTCAACGAGCCCTCGGGGGGTGCAGCATCCGGAGAGATGAGCACAGTGGCGGTTCCGGAGACGGCGGCGGAGGCCACGTCCATCGCTCCGGGACAAACCGTGGCCAAAGAGTGTTCCCTCTGGTGAGTGGACTTGAGACTTGCCAGATACCCTGAGTAGTCCTTGTTGTGCTGCTCTACCGCTTCGTCAAGAAGCTCCTGCCTGGCCTGATCCTCAAACTGGCACACACACACACACACACACACACACACACATACACACATACACACATACACACACATACATACACACACACATACACATACACACACACGCGCGCGCGCTCATTCAAAAATGCACACGTCTTTTGATCTCACCTCTTTTTGTCAAGAATTAATGTCGCGCCTGCCTTTAATTTCGGATACGGTTGCTTCGCGTCGGATCTGCCCCTTTTTCGTCTACCTTCCTCAGTCTGCTTCCTTCCTTCCTCCATTCCATCCCTCCCTGTCACCTTCCCTCATTCCCTAGCCCCCTACCCACTCATCCACCTACCAACTGTTAGAATGCACATGTGTGGGGGGGTCGAGGGGGATTGCCCAAGCGACAGAGGGATAGATGGAGCACTTTTCTTTCAGGACAGTGGCAAATCGAGCTAAAGAAGATCCCATCATTATTTGGACTGCTCTTTGGGGTTGAAGAATAAGTATCTGGCATGAATTCTCGTGCATGCAGATCAGCACTGAGTCGAATTACCGACCTGACTCTCCCTGAGAGAAGTTCCTGGCCCTGCCACACTGCGCACTCTTGCCATCTTCAAATTCTCTCCCCAGCACGTCTTCCCGTATTCCTTTGACTCGATCGACATCTTTCCCGTCTTCCGGACCCCATGGATCCTGTCGAAGGTGTTGTCTAGGATCGTGCAACTGGGAATCCGGGTTTTGTTGCCTGTGTTCAGGGGGTTGTCGTCATCAGGGACGAAACCCGTCTGCATCAGAGTCTGAGATGCAGAAAGGGACTCTTTGTCCTGACAGACGATCTCATGAGCAAGGGTGTTAAGCTTCGTGCGCCCGTGTCCTGTGCCAGTGCGGAGACACTCCTCCTCCATCCAGTTACCCACCAGGGTGCCAAAGCCGTTCCCGGTGGATTTGTTATACGCATCGTCTGTATGGTTCATGTTGGATCTTCTCGATTTCTATCTGTACAACGCTGTGTGAGTGGACAGTGCGGTCCCGGAAAAGTGGAAGAGTGTTCTTTCTCCCTTTTTGCGACGGTCTTTCTGCTTCCGTCACTCCACAGGCGTGCGTTGTTTGTATGTATACTCAAAAGTCTCTCGACAACAGTTGACACAGATGTCCAGCTGCAGGGTTGGACGGTCTGCTTTCGTTCAAAACGAAGACATCAGAGTATGTAGACAACCAAAAGATCATTTTGCTTTCAAAAACCTGCACACGCACCGAGATATTGAGCTATATATACAAGGACGAAGCAAGGGGTTATAATTGCATCGATCAACTTAATTGCATGTCATTGAAATGCATGCATGCATGCTATATATGCATGCATGCTCGATCTTCGATCGCGCGGCTGCATGCTCCGGCATGTCCCGAAAAATGTTGGGCCCCCCGGCTGGGCCCCGGTACCCTCAGCGAAAATTTTCGCGGCACTTTTTGCCCCGACGGCCCCCGCAAGCCCCCGAAAAAAAAAATCCCGCGAAGAGCCCCCGAAAGCCCCCGCAGGCCCCCGAAATTTCTCATCGTGTATACTAATATGATCATATATGTGTAACATAGTTACATGTCATAGTATGATTATACTATGATGTATTTAGTGTATCTCTAGGCAATTCTAGGCATATCTAAACGCTTTTAATTGTTATAGACCTAGTTACACACGTATATCTCATATATATTTACAATTATTTTTATTTGATTATGTATACGGCTTAAAGAGATCTGTTTAAACTTTCTGTTGCCTAGCTTATTAAATTTTATGATTCTTATCCTAACTCTAATAATGTAATTCAAAAAAAAAAAGCGTGAACGTTTTCTTCTTAAAATACAACAAATGTAGAATCTATCATGCTGAATACAAATATATGATTGACTTTATGATGTATATCAAATCCACCTATAATCTATTTATAGACTTTTAAAATAATTTGATCTATGAATTCACTCTTTTGTTTCTTAGAAATCTAGTATAATCTAGTTAGAAATCTTTTTTGTTTTTTTATTGTTCTTTTTATTTCGCGCAATTATTTTTTTTCTAGTTGTAGAGACAGAACTTCATATGTGAAATTGCGGATTGACTCCCACAAAACGTCTCGTGTCTGTATCACTGAGCTGAATGTTGCTTCAGAAGACACTGTGGGAAGCATACTCTTTGCTTGGCTTTCCCGCCCTTTCCCAGGACGTTGAAGCACGTTGAATATTCAGTTTATGACTAACGAACAAAAGAAGGGAGAACGAAAAGAAAGAAAGAAAGAAAGAAAGAAAGAAAGAAAGAGATTGAGGAAAGAGGCAACTTATTGCAGGATGCGCTGAATTCCTGGCAGAGAGTCTTCTGAGCTCCCTCTTCATCACTTGGACCACAACACCTCCGTCTTCGGGTTCATCTTCCTGGTGGCTTCCTTCAGCTGCAGACCGAGGAGAAGGTACGAGGATATGCACGTAAAAATGCAAACTTGGCGTTCTCCAACTGCTCAGGGAAGCGAGCGAAAACGACGTACCTGGTTCTGTTTTGCTGCAGCATTCAGTGAGGACGCACTATACGTGTTCACTCTCGGTCAATGAAAGAAAATGCATGAAAGAAGGTGATAGACACTCTTCGCCCACTCACTCGCCTAGCTCCTTTCTAGGGGCAGTCAAGGGACCAGCTTGCTTCGATAATTCTCATTGCTATCATTCTGATCATTGTTCTTCCTCCGCTCAGCATGCAGTTCTTTCAAGTTCATATGTGCACTGGGACGACGACCAACGGCGCCGTGCCAGAAGGTGAGACGAACAACGACTGGAGACGAATAGCGGCGGCGGGACGCCTTCGCACTTTGTCAGGGGACGCCGCTCAGCAGTTCTTTGCTTATTGCGGAGGCCCCTCTGACTACTGCTATTCGCACTCTTACAATATCATCATCACTACTAGGAATAGTGATTTACTCACTCACCCTCTCTGCGGCTTCCCCCGAAATCCCGCACTCTGTAACATCCACCTCTTCCAGGCCCAACAATTTCAAAAACCTCGAAATCAATTCAAAGAATTAAAAAAAACTCACAATCAATGATTTACTCACTCACCCTCTCTGCGGCTTCCACCGAAATTCCGCAGCTTTTAACATACAGTTCTTCCAGGCCCCTCACCGCCCCACTCTCAAGAAGACCCACAAGAACCCTTGCGCCCCTGTCTCCGATCTTTTCGTTATATCCTAGGTCGAGCTCCTTGAGTGCGGGGGTCTGTCCCCTCTGGAGGGCCAAGCAGAGCTGCAATCATGCGCTCACACGATCGAAGGGAGAGCTAGTCTGTTCAAACAGAAAATAAACCCCTGCATGGACTTGCACCAGGCGTGACTGTGCGTTTGTGGATGAGAGTTCCCCTTCACTCATCACTGCATGCAGTAACTTTGATGCTACAGACCCATTCACCCTGCTCATGCGTATATGGCTGTCATTCTCGTCTGTCATTTCTATGGTGCAATCCCTCCCTCCCTCTCTCCCTGATGAAAGCCTCCCTCTGACACCCACCCCATCGTTATTTTTCTTCCATCTACATTAGTTTTGGTTTCATGTTGGGAATCAACTCACTCATCCTGTTCTTGCCTATTGGTTTTATCATCCGTGTCCTTTTCATGCATGGATGGCTCCAACATTATGAATTGAGAAATTTCTCTTTGTCGTTGTTCTTTCTGCGTACTCATCAATCACAGACTAGAGGGACCGTCGAGATCCCTCACTGACCCTGAGCCCTGACCCCGCATGCATGCGCAGAGAATTGCACCCCTCTCTTTGTTGCTCTCTCTCTCTCTCTCTCTCTCACACACACACACACACACACACACACAAACACACACTCACCCACTCACTCACTCACTCACTCACTCACTCACTCATCCACTCTCTTACTCACTCACTCACTCATCCACTCTCTTACCCACTCACTCACTCAATCACTCACTTACCGACTCAAAAACTCACCTTCTCTGCACCGACCCCCGAAATTCCGCAAAAGTTAAGGTCCAATTTCTCCAGATTCCTCACCGCGCCACTCGCGAGGAGAGATGCAACGGCCGTCGCCCCCCCGTCTCCGATATGTTCGTTGCGATACATTGTGAGTTCCTTGAGTGCGGAATTCTGGCCCTTCTGGAGGGCCGAGCTGAGCTGCGCACGCAAGAGATCGAACAGAGATTCGATGGAAAACAACAGAGATTCATTCGATTGAAGCGCTTCGATGGAAAACAGTCAAGGACGGTAAGCAGACTGAAGCATCGCTCATACCCAAGATCATATTGGTGAGAAGCAAATGGAATAACCCTGACACGGTAGGCATCTCTGCTGCCGTCTCCTACTGATGCTTCGTTTTCTTGGCATAAAAATTGTTTCTCTATTTACACCCTGCTCCGACTCATGCTCAATCGTCCATGAACGCGCATATGTTCATCCTCCCTCCCGGGCATTTTCTTCCTCTTTCGTCTACAGATTTACTTTATTTGTCTACACGAGACATAACAATCAAAGCCACTCGATAGGAGTGTATCAATTAGAAAGTATTCAACTTTCGATTCATCATTTCTTCAAATTTTGAAAGAACAATCAAAGCCAGTCGACAAAAAAGCAGTGCATATATATATATATATATATGCATCCGCTGACCTCCTGAATGTCCTCCGAATGCCGAGTAGCATAACTCACGTCGATGCTCACGAGGCACTGCATCAATTCGAGGGTGTTGCAGAACTCCGTCCACTTGTGGACCGACATACCTTCCACTTTCACCTTCTCCACCTGCCGCAGCTCCCCCCCCCTGACGAGGGCAAGCTTCTCGGAGACGCTGTCCTCCTCAAGCACCAAAGCCTCGAGTGACACCTCCTGTTCGTTCTTCTTCCGCCCGGCCTCCTGCTCATCAACCCGCAGCAGGAAGGAGACGAGCGTCGACAATTTCAAAAAACTCAAAATGAATTCAAAGAACTCAAAAACCTGCACAGAGAAATTCAAAAGACTCAAAGTGTTCTCACCTGCTCAGCACCCCGCAGCAGGAATGAGACGAGCGTTGACAGTTTCAAAAAACTCAAAATGAATTCAAAGAACTCAAAAAACCGCACAGAGAAATTCAAAAGACTCAAAGTATTCTCACCTGCTCAGCAACCCGCAGTACGAAGGAGACGAGCGTTGAGACTGCGTTGGCGGTCTGCACACTAAACACCACCCCCCATACTGAACCAGAGGAGGCAGCTACTGATGCGATCTCGAGTGACACCACCGACAGGTTGAACAGGAGGGAGGGCACATCTTCTATGAAGAAGAGCACCTCCAGACAACCCTCCAAACGCGCCTGACGCTCGACATCGGAGTCCTGTCTCTCCTCCCTGGCCAAAGGAAACCAATCGATTCCGGCAACCCATGACCCTACCAGGATCACGGGAAGGTAGGCCAGACCGACCACTAGCTCAACACCGAACAGAATCCATCCGAAGAATCCCCCCGGGAGCCCCCGCCCTCCGGGGGCGAAAGGGTTCAAAGGGTGACCCTCCCCAATCAGGCAGGGGCAGTCTACCTGAGCTCGGAGGACTATGACCCCTAGGAAGCTGTAGGCAGCGAACCCTAGCACCACCCTGCCGAGAAACCCGGCGGTGAGGGAGAACAGGAGAGGCGTCTCTGCCAGGCCCCTGTTAGCGCTGACGCTCTGGGAGGACAGAGCGTCCTGGCAAAAGTCGAGGAGCTCGACCTTGAATAGAATCAACCACTGCAGCAGCCAGAGCACTGCCACCCCCATCCCCTTGCTGTCTCTTTTGAATCCCCTCCCTTCTTCCTCTCCTCCTCCTGTCTCGAGGAGATGCGATGCCTCTTCCTCTGTCACCCCGACGGAAGAGCAAGGGCCGTTGGTCAGTTCTCTGTGCGCCTTTGCAGCGCTGACGATGCTGGCGAGGACTTCTGACGAGAGGGTGAGGGAGGTGACCACAAAGTTATAGAGGAAGATGTTGGAGTTCCCCCCCCCCCC
>JAHBMJ010000430.1:4195-31753 GCA_018398765.1 Chromera velia | reverse complement strand
CCTTCTGCTGGAGGGAGAGGATGAAGAAGGAGACGGCAAGGGAGGGCAGGTCCTCCAAAAGGATGAGGGGGAGACGGAGAAAACTTGAACTCTGGACAACTCTCGCTGTCTGTATTCCGTGCTGAGGGTCCTTTCGCAAGACCGTTCTATCGATCTCGAGCATCTGCCTGTGCACAGAGATGTCGAGAACGAGTGCGCACAGAGACGATACAAGATTGATCAGAAGGGCGATCAGGGACAGACGAAGGACTGTCATCTGTCCCCCCAAGAGGGTCACCTCTGTCTCTGCGATTTCCCTCTGCGCCTCGTCTTCAGCGAGGGCTGCATACTGCACTGAGTCCGTGAAGACGTCGGCGAAGTGGAAGATCAGGTGCCACCCGAAACGGTGGAGAAAGGCTGTCAGGTTCCACGAACCTGACATTATCTTTTCATCCCTTTCTTCCTCGCTGTGCTTCGGGTGCTGCTGGGTTGGGGGGGGTGGAAGTGCTTCAGGTTCGAGTGTTTCTCTGACGGGTGGGCCGATGTATTGGCGCTCCATGCTTCCTTCCTTCCTGCTTGTGTCGGTCCACGCTTTTTTTGTCTTGATGTTTGATGGGCCCTGGTCGGTCGCGGGTCGGTCGGTGCCAGGCTGGTTGTTTCATGCAGGGCCTGCAGGGGCGGGTCAGTCACACACAAGTGCACAGATGCAAAGACTGAAGACTCCACGCAGATATATATATATATATATATATATGTATGTATTTTACTGCCATGTGCGTTTCAGACATGTTTTTTTTTTTTTCGCTGAGGAGATTGAGGGGGACTTAGACTGCGTAAGTGGGAAAGGGCATGAGAATTCAAATGGAGAGGGAGAGAGGGGGAGAGAGGGAGGGGGGCTTACCCTTCGCATGAGAAGTCAAGTGGAGAGGGAAGAGGGGGGAGGCGTACCCTTGTCCGCAAGGAGATTCCTGATCCGGCAGCTGTCCCTTGATTTCTCTCGCTCACTTTGCCTGCGAGCAGAAGGAAGAAAAAGCCCGACTCTGTCAACTGAAGGACGAAGAGGACGGCGGGGGTTCGATCAATTCTCGCAACGTGGAGCCTTTTACTTTGCTGCTGTTGCCTCAACTGTTGTTTGGTTGGTCGAGCCGTGCACTCGTGTGTATATTAATATATTACGAACCGATCAAGCGATTCATTCTTCAGTCTTCTCGGGATATAGAATTCTTTTGGTCTCTTCGGGATCGCGTTATGCAATGGTCTTTCACTCCTCCGGGTCCTCCCTTAATTGCAATGAGTTAATTGTCATGCGTTGCTTGCATGTTGCATGCATACGGGATACACCCAACCAGTTGGGTGAGTGCCTCGGGGGGCTATTTAGGGGTCCGCTAATTGATGTACACCATCGGGGGCTTGGGCATGTCTAAGTTGTGTGCTGCCATGGGGCGGGGGCCACGGCAGCGAAGTATGCTTTTCGGGACCGCGCGCGCGTCGTGCATGTGCAACTCCGTGCGAGTTACTTGAGGGGCACGCATGCGCAAAGTAATTATAAGGCATGTGCGATCGCGGCTCCGTGCGAGTTGCTTGAGGGGCACATTTTGGAACTCGGATGAAAAAATGCGTTATGCGAGTGCGTGCGATCTCAGGGCCTCTCGGCTGATCTCAGCAGAGCTGAGCTGCCCCCCGAGGCGACATGGGTCACATGCATTCTATATGCAGGCCGGCATACGCGGCCTCTGTATATGGTTTAGATTTTTTTTTTAAATCGCGCTGCATGGCTGTATCGGATCTTTTTGCATTAATTAATTCTCTTCGCGATGATCATGCATGCATGCGTGAATTCAGTCGAACATGCAAACCAAATTTAACCAATTCATGCAATGCGATGGATTCGACGATGTCATTCACTGAAGCACATCTTTACACTGTAACCTCATTGGCAGACCCAGATGCGCATTCTTTCCGACGAGCCCGCGGTTGTTGTTTGCACAGCAAGAGCAGGACTCGTGAGCTTGCAAAAGCAGCAGGAGAGCACCACGGCATGACGTCCGAGTTGCAACAGGGCAAACCTCCAGGGACTGGCAGCGGTAGCAGTTGGTGGCAGTGCAGCTCGTGCTGTCGCACTTCATCGGCAGACAAAAACAACGAATTCGTGCAGGTGACCGCTCGCAAGCGTCCACAGGTCGACAAGGAAGCAATGCAGAATCTCCTCTCATCTGTGCAGAGCCAAGACACACTTTCCCCAGACAGTCAGTCAATCAGTTATCCGGTTGGTGCCTGAGTCCATCGCTTTGGGAGAAAGATTGTGCGATCATCTTCTGATTCCCAGAAGAAGAAGGGTACCTCAAATGCACGCAGTTACCTATCTCCCGAGAGTGAGTCAATCACAAAGCCTGTCTCGCCGAAAAAGCATGCATGCGTATGCACATGTGGGCCAGCGATCCGACTAGAGCCTTCTTAGAGTGACTGAGAAGAGCATATGTAGGCAGAGTTCGATGCCTGTCAAAGACACCATGAGTGACAGGGCGTGACCGAGTTTCCCTCCTCTTCTTGGTCGAAGACTTCTCGTCGGGCACTTGAGTATTTCACTTCGCGAAGCAGAACACCCTCTTTGAAACATAGAAGCACTTTTCAAGACCTAACTTTTCGTACATCCCTCAGCAAAGCACGTGTGAAGGGCAGAATAGAGATTTTGTTCACACCGGTGGCTCCACCACATGCATCGTGATTGATGCACCCTGTTGCTTCCTCCTCTTTCTGCAGAAGACGCGACAAGGGGGTCAGGGAATGAGGGGGTCGGGAACGGGGCAGGGGAGTTTCCACAGGATGCCAACAGCGAGGCTCGGCGCAGAGTCAGTCGGCTCAAAAGGAATACCGAAGGAACAGTCGCCCCCTTCTTTTTGTGTTTCTGTACGGGTCTACGTTAAAGTCTTTGCTTGTATTATCCCATTCAATCTTCACTCTCTCTCTTCCGACCCCTCGTTCCGTCAACCAAGTGTTCTCTTTTCCTTTCACCACAGTCACCCTTCATCATGAATTCTCGCAATGAGCAGATGCAGGCAATTTGCAAGCTGCGATGCACTGTCTTGTCCGCGTCTGTCGGTGCTGTTTTCTTGTTTCTCTGTATTGTGTGTCAAGAGTCGTCTGCCGAGTCCCGATGGGCTGATTTTATTCCTCCTACTGTTTTTGATTTTCACAGGCGGACGAGAAGCAAAAGTTGCAGCAACTCGTGCGGAAGTTTTCGAGGGTCAGTGAATGCCCGTGTGTTTGTGCTTTGATCTCTTGCTAAATATCATAGACTTTACTGGCTTTTACTATTCTGTTCCCTTGGCACATTGGCTGTTGTGTTTTCTCCCTGTGTCAACTCGTTTGGGGGCATAGAAGACTTCTGATGTAGGAAGGTGTCAGCTACCATGTGCATGTCTGGAACCCCACCTGCACGCACGCTGTGCGTTTGCATGGGCCTGCCTCTTTGTGCAGGCTGTTCAAGAGGGGTTGAGCGTGACGTTCGTGAGTGAAGACGGCGAGATCCGCCCCGGAACTTTCTCGATGGAGGGACAACTGAAAGTGAGTAAGTGAACAAGCGGACGGATGGGTGGGTGAGTAAGTTGACGAGGGAGTAGCTGATTGAGTTGGTACCGATGGGAAATGTGATCAGAACATGCGGCAAGGCAATAATTAAGTTGTCAGGTTTGTGTTTGTGTGCGTAGTCTGATGTGGACATTTCTGTGTGGGGTCGTTTCGCTTCCGTGTGAATCCACCTATTCATGCACTTTGGGGTTCGATTCTCTCATTCAATGTGCCCCAAAAAGTTGAATCAGAAACCTCTTTCTTTCTTTCTTTCTCTGTCTCTGTCTCTGTCTCTGTCTCTCTCTCTCTCTCTGTGTGTGTGTGTGTGTGTGTGTGTGTGTGTGCAGCTGTGCAATCTGAGCCTCTCAGGAGAAGCTGCCCGAAGAGAACCGACGGAATTCTTCTTGGCAAGAGTCAGTCAGTGAGTCACTGAGTGAGTGGGTGAGTGAGTGAGTGAGTGGATGAGTGGGTGGGTGAGTGACTGAGTCAGTGAGTGAGTGAGTGAGTGAGTGAGTGGGTGGGTGGGTGAGTGGGTGGGTGGGTGAGTGAGTGAGTAAGTGAGTGAGTGAGCGAGTGAGTGAGTGAGTGAGTGAGTGACATCGATCAGCTCTACGGAAGGGAAGGGGCCTGTGCTCGACTAATCGAAGAGAGGGACAGTCTGACTAAAATCCTAATCCCTGGAGGAAACACTAAAGCCGTCTGGGCTATCCCTTCTCTGCCATAATCAAGCAGCTCGTGCCTTCAGTGTTTAATCCACGGCTATTCTGTCAACATCTTACGTTCTTCTCTCCCTTTCTCATTGTTCTTTGTCTTGTGGCCCCCTGTGTCTGTCGGCATGCAGCTGACCGAGCTAAGGAAGCCGAAACCCGAAATGATCTCGATGGTGTCTGAACTTCCTCAGACCATCAGAGACACAGACACGCTCTCTCGGTCGGTCAGGGTCCTCCGTCTCCGTTTTGCAGTCTCGATCTCTTCATTCTTCCCCTCCCGGCTCCTTGGCGCTTTTCGACAGAGCCCACCCGCAATGCTTCGGATGTATCTGGATCCGGGTGTTTTTAGAGAAGAAAAGGTGGAGTAACCAGTACCATCGGCAGGGATCGTCAGCGTTTCATTTTTATACACTTACCGTGGAGAATGTCTCTGTATGCACATGCAGATGCTGCGTGATGTGCTTCGACGACGGCCTCCGAGAGGGGGGGTCTCCGGCCAGGCTTCACCTTCTATTCGAGAACGGGAGACACAGAAACACATTCTACACCTGCATGAAAGTACTGAGGTCAGTCTGGGATGGAAGACCTCACAGCTGGTTGAAGTCAACGTCTCGCACAGCAAAAAATCCATTTCTTCTGAGAGTTGTTTTTTCAGTTGCACTTGGGGGTCATTGAGCGTCGTGCGCAGAAGAGTAACTAACTCTTCCAGGCAACCGAAAATGAAAGAAAGGTCTCGGTACATCTCTCTTTTTGCCTTTCTGTATGCTCATTCATCTATGCGTCTTGTTACTCGGCTTCTCTTTCCTTGAGCGATTCGTCGCACTCGTTGGAGCACTTGATTCGGTCGATCGAAAGTCTTGTCTTTTTGCATTTCTGTCTATTTGCATGGTCTCATTCAGCGCACACCTTTTGTACATGCCTGTTTGTGCAGGATGTTGATCGATATGCAGCAACAGAAGTCTCAACAACTGCACCAGCAGCAGCAGGGGAGAGATGAGGCACCCGGGGGCGCTCCACCCGTCTCCTTCATCCGGAACGCCTCGGATGGGAACCTGAGTCTCCCCTCTCATGCCGGGTTGGTCAGGGACTCGGGCAGTGGAGTGGGCTGGGGGGGAGCGGGCGCAGAGGGTCCCATGTCGAAGGGCGACGCCACGCCGAGAGGAACAGTACCGAACAGCCTGGGGTCGATCACGGGAGAGGGGGGGCAGTAGATCGAACATGAGGGAAAGAGGGGTGGAGTAGAATTTCAATTTTCGCGAACAACGAAACAACAGCTGTGATCATCGCATAGTCATACCCGGGAAAAAAATGTAAAAATGTCCATTTGGTGGGAGGAAAAATAAAAAAAGCACCCGGAAGGACTTTTAGAAAAGAGACTGAACTGTAATTCGGGATTTGAGAGACCCGCATATGCAGTGGGAGGGTTGGATGACAATCAATTTGCCTGTCGATTTCCGCTTCAAAGATGCATTTGGCCACTGAATCCATCGATCCACAAGCACGCCCGGAAACAAGCGAAAGAGTGAAGAGAGAGCGCGAAGAGGCGAAAGCGTACGCCTGAAGTGCTTGACCCGAACTTGGATTGAAATTTATCCTTTGCATAACATTGAGCACAAAGAGCAGCAGTCAACTATAGCTCGTCAATGGTGGCAAGCAAAAGAGGTCATCCTGTGCTCATACCCGCTTTTGTGAACTGCACCGATGAAAAGACAAAGAGCCTCACACCGAGGCCGTCATCGATGCAAAAACGCGTGAACGAGCGAAGCGCTTTGAATCGGCTTCGTTTCCTGTTTTATTTGATTTTGGTGCAGCAGAGTTTTTGATCTTTGTTCTCCCGTTTCCGGAAGTTCGCATGTTATATGCAATGGCACTTTGAATCCTCTATTTATCGTTGCAGTGATCCAGATGCATTCAAGTTACCACAGTGCCTAATTTCAAAGATTCATTTAAGAATCATGTTCATACATGTTCATACTTTTACAGGAAGTAACAGGAACTTACAGGAACTAACATATATGAAACACAAAATGTTATATATGTGCAGAGTCAATTATACCCTAATGAATTGGGAGTTGAATTGGGCGTCGAATTGGTAGTACTACCAATTTTTTACCACCAGTAACTCCTAATTTTAAAAAATTGGTACCTAGTCTAGTGAAAGAAGTACATGGAGTTTGAAGCTAAAATTTTATGTACGGGCTAGACAGGGGCTCACTAGACTCTAGCCGTAGTCATTAGACTCTAATTCATTACTAGGAACAAATTTTATAAACATTTAGAGTCACCTAAAAATTGGGAGTTACCAATTTTTAAATAAGAATTTTTTAGGACCGCCGGAAAAAAAATTGGTAGTACAAAAAAAAAAAATGGGACTCAACTTGAAACTTTTGTTTTATGTGTCATAGTGCACCGCTAACGCAATGCAAAACAGACAGTGGACAGCTCTACACAAGCTGCACGTACCAGTATAAAAAACAGAGCGAAAATCGATCCAATTGACCATGTAAGCCTACTAGAATTCATAATCCCTCCATATGCCGGACAGTGGCTGCTGATCTTTGTTTAGATCATGCCCCTCTCTCCCGAACATCTCCTACTTAGTGGTTCCTAGACGCCTCAAATGGAGATTATATTCCTTTTTCTTCTCTTATGATAGATTTTGGGGGGGGACAATATAGGTGTACTGAAAAACGACCAAGGAATTATCTGGGAAAATTCCGATGTCTGCCTTTTTTCTATGATCATGTGTGAGCTCTTTCAGCTCCAAAATCTTCACGGTGAACTTAACATCTGAAAATATTGTATGAGCGATGTTCAGCTCTCTCTCTACAGCGAATCTCTCCCAAAACTCAGTGGGGATGACAAATCCATCCTTAATTATCCATTTCCTTTGACCTCTCCCTCTATCGGCTTTGTATAACCATGGTTGCAGAGCGCTGGGGAGGAGGGGGGCGCTGACGAGAACTTTCACTTTTCAATTTCTTCTTTTTCTTTTGTTCTTTCCCTTGATCCCTTTTGTTCTCTCTCCCACCTTGAGGCTTACAGAGACTAGCAGCTGCCGACTGAATTGAGGCTACCGCAACGGTGACAGACGACTCGGGGACCCCCCCTTCTTGCTTCTGTTTGAAGGCTGTCTGCATATCTCTCAGGAGTAGGAGATCATTTAGATGGGAAAGGGGTCTGAAGAATTCCGAAAAACAATAGAAAGATTAAATTGGCGGCTGCAAATGTCAGACACGTTTTCCTTTGCATGGTTGAGTTCATAGAAAAAAGGTGCCCGGACATTTTTATTGCAGAGAACCCTCTTGCTTGTTCTTTTTACTTGCATTCATGGATCCTTTCCATGTTGACAGGTTCAATCACAGATGAGAAACTTGCAGAGCTGAAGACGGAGATAAGGACTTGGTAAGACCTTTTTTGCAAGTCTTATGGATGGGCGGTCCCAAAGACTCACTTCTACTTGCATTACATTTTCCCGGTGTGGATCCACCGGTTTAGGAGGTTGAACACAGCGAAATGCTACGGCTTTGAATCGTATCATAAGAAGGTTTGCAAACGTTTTATCCTACAGGGGGACGTTATTTATATGATTGTTTTATTCTGGAAGATCTGGTTTTTGCGTGGTTGTGCAAGAGAAAGAAAGCCATGTAAGCATATTTTGCCAATGTATCATGCTGGGAGGGACTTCGAGCATGAATAACACTATGAAACTATATAAAACTTATAGATTTATGAAGTTCTATACAGCTGCAACACTGTTCTATTACAGCGTTCTTTCTTTCCACATATATTTTACTTTCTAGGAGAAGTTATAAAATTGGTCTTCCCAAAAAAAAAATTGGGTGTTGATTTTCTTAAAAATTGGTAGTTAGTCCTAAAAAAAAATTGGTAACTCCCAATTTTTAGGTGACTTTAAGTGTTTATAGAATTTGTTCCTAGTAATGAATTAGAGTCTAATGACTGCGGCTAGAGACTAGTGAGCCCCTGTCTAGCCCATACACAAAATTTTAGCTTCAAACTCCACGTACTTCTTTCACTAGACTAGGTACCAATTTTTTAAAATTGGGAGTTACTGGCGGTAAAAAATTGGTAGTACTACCAATTTGACGCCCAATTCAACTCCGAATTCATTAGGGTAGTCCATTGCTCTTTGAATTGCAAAATTTAAACTTTTCTAGCACTAATACTGTACTATTTAGTACTATATGTGTAGTTTTATATAGTTTTATGTGTAGTTTAGTGGTTAAATTAAGTAAAATTAAGCTAAACCTAGTTAAATTAACCTTATTGTACTATACCACTATAATATTAGATAATTATAGATAATTAAGATCTCGAGACATTACGAGTCTAATATAGTCTAATATAGTCTAATACGAGACATCCATAGGCTAAGACTCCAGCTTTGTGTAGGCTACAGTGTAGCTGCGTATGTATGAGCTTGAGGCTTAGGTGAGGCTGGCGCTGGGGCAGCAGGCGGGTGCCGAGGGGAGAGAGTTGCTTTGGACTCAAGCGAGCGGCAGGGCGGCGGGCGGGCCCCGGGCCGGGCCGGCGGCCGCGCCGCCGCCCGCGCGGGCCGACTGCATGCATCATTGCGCAATTCATTGCATGCATGCCATGCATGCATGCAAGCTAGGCCGCCACATCATTCCATGCATACGCATTTCACGATTCGATCCCATTAAATTGCAGAAATCGAAAGATCGAAGCTTTCCTACATTGTTGATCTGGTCAACGTAGACGGTCAGATTGGTTCATGAGTTTGTTCCCAAACAAGGCCATTGACTAGAGGGAATTTAGTTTTGGAACCGTTGCGAATCCCCCAATTAACGAAGCTTCCGCACTTGAACGAAGGGCTCTGACTATGTCCAGACCGATTGAGGCTTTGCCCGCTTCGGAGTCGGCCGCTATTCGGGCCGCTATTCGGATCCCCAATTTTCCGACCGCGTGCTCTGAGCTGGTATTGAATTCAGTGCAAGCTGGCGCGTCTTTTGTTGAAGTGAAATTACAGCCACAGACTGGATCGATCCATGTCGAGGATAATGGGGAGGGCATGTCTGCTTCTTGCTTGGAGGTCTGCTTCTTGCTTTTGATTCAAGCTCTCTCTGTCAACGACTTTGTTCACTGGTCCCAGCGTTTTATTCCCTCCTCGATGCTGATATAGTGCAGATCTGTGCCTCGCAGTACAACTGCACGTCGAAAGTCCCCAGCAGCTTTGCCAGTGACGTCGGGAGTCGAAGCCAAGGACAAACCCTCCGCAGTCTAGCGCTGTTGGCCAGAAAAGTGCAGATACACTCGCGAGCCGCTGCCCAAACACAAGCAGCCATGAAAGCCTTCACGGACGGGACTTGTACATGCTTCGGTCCTTCCAGTCAGCGCCCTATGGGAACATTCATTCAGTTGACTGATCTCTTCTCCTGGCTCCCCGTCCGAGGAGCACGGAATGCCGAGGACGTTATTGAAGACACCCTGAGGCGAATTCAGAATGTTTCCCTTTTGAATCCAAATTGCGGGATTCGGGTCTTGACGATTGACGACTCCAAGTTGCGCCTCGAAATTGGAAAATCCACATCGATCGAAACCCGCTTCGCTGAGATAGAACTGAAAAGCCGGACCAGCGACGCGTTGCTGAAATTTGAGAAAAGCCGAGGGGACTTTTCCGCGAAAGGATGGGTTACACAGCCGGAGCATTTCCGTTCTTCGAAAAACGCTGTCAGTCTGCCCTGAAACCTGAAAGGCAATTGTCTGACAGCTGTCAGTCTGTACCAATTTCAGCGGCCAATGCGTTGTCGATGCACAGCACTGTAACCGACTGTAACTGTGCTGATTCTCTCCACCAAAATGCAGTATGCACAGACATCATGGACAACTGACCCGTGCATGGCTCCGCAGTCCACTCATTGTGGATTCATTGGCTCCCTGTGTTTTGTCGTATGCAGCAACATCTGTACATTAACGGTCGCCGAGTTCCGAAATCACGGCTCACGAATCTTGTCAATCACGTGTCCACTCTGTGGTTTGGGGACACAGACCTTTCTGCGCA
The DNA here is from genome assembly GCA_018398765.1 of Chromera velia. Lineage (NCBI taxonomy): Eukaryota > Chromeraceae > Chromera > Chromera velia. The sequence continues at coordinate 21,454 of JAHBMJ010000430.1, read as the reverse complement.
ACAAGAACTGGGTGCCTGTGGAAAGCCACGAAGTTTCCGATGGAAGTCCAAGAAATTTCCATCCTTTCTCCTCTCGATCTCTTGCCCTTCTGCCAGTTACGATCTGATTCCAACAGAGGATGATATCACGGTGGACTTTCGAGACTGGACGTTGCCTCTCAAGCTGGTTTACGAGGCCATCACTCACGCCATGACCGGTCTCAATCCGTGAGTCGTGCCCGACCGATCCAAGGCCCGTTCCCGGTTTATGCAAGACTAACGTTGTAATTTGCGACTTCTGCAGCCTCCTCTCATTCAATGCCGAGGAGATCCTTCGAAGAATCGATTCAGAGGATTTTGTGTCCTCGACCACGATGCACTTTCCCGAAGGCATCAACCGCTCTGCTTTCTTGCATCGTTCACCGCCGAAACCCCAGACAGATCAGTCTTCGGCTCCAACATTGGAACATGAGCCTCCGTCAGACTCTACCCGGAACAGAAGGAGCCCTACTCCTTGCTTCGAGGTTGACGGTTTGACTGATTTTGCCGAGTCTGCACCCCCGTCCTTGAAACGCCCGCGCATCTCGACCGGCGAGATTCTGTCCCGTATGGCCGTGCGCAGCTTTGTGGCGAAACCCTCCGAGGCGCCACAGGCTGATCATCCTGCCCCGCACAATCTGTTTTTCCCACAGCAAGAGCCTGTCGTACGCTCCCCAGCTGGCAGCAGCGGCATTTTCGATGAAGAAGACGGAATGGTGGGTGAAGAGCCTGATGGCGGGGGTGATTCTTCGATTGAGGAGTGCCAAGAATCAGAGCAAGAAGAGATCGGAGAAGAAGAACTGAACCACGCCCGTCAGCGAGTGTTTGATTTCCGTCCAGAGGAGACCTCTCGCAACGTCGCCCGATGGTCTTGTTCCCAAGCAGCAGCAAGTTCCGTGGAAGAGAAATCTCCCACTGCAGGCAGCGAACTGATCTCTGCTGTTCCCAGCACTCGGGCTGCCTGTGAAAGGCCCGGGGCAGGACAGAGAAATGCCGGTATCCCCGACTGCCGACTGCCCGGCCTTCGTGCAATCGATCCAGCAGCCGGAAAACCGTTGACCCCTCCACGTCTTCAGTCGACAGGCACCGAAGCCGTTCAGGTGACAGAGGATGAAACGGCACCCTCTCCGCACCGAACAGAGCTGAGCATCCACCCGAGGGTCTCTGACGAATCGAAAAATCGCCCCACGTTGTGGGAGGATCGATTCACACCGTTTCTCGAAGGAGACCCGCCGCCACCTGCCCACATGAGGATGTCAGCAAGTGAGCCTCCTGGGAGCCAAAATCACAGTCCTTCGGAGGGATGTAAGAGCAGTGAGTGTGAGGGCGGGAGCGAAGAACCCGTCGACGACGAAGAAGAAGAAGAAGAAGAGGACGTTGTGATGGAAGACGTTCCTACTGCCGGTCAGCTGTCGGCCTCCCAGGTGCTCAAGGATCAACGACGATCCTTGAATTTCCCTTCTTTTGTCGGTTCCGCAGGAGCTTCTTCTCCATTGCACGACAAAAAGAAGAACGACGAATTCCTCATTGCGAAGAAGGACCTTGGGAGAGTGAGGCTCGTCGCTCAAGTGGACGAAAAATTTCTCGGGACGCTGATCACCCGTGGGGACACCGGTGAAGAAGTGCTTCTTGCAGTTGATCAGCACGCTGCAGGTCTGTACAGCGACGCTCGCTGCCTTCGTGTGCCCCTTTGTTGCTGCAATTGATCTGTCCCCTTCCCTGCGTTTCAGCGGAGCGCGTTGGCCTGGAAAATCTTGAGCGGGATTTCAGTGGAGGACTTCCTTCGTACCCCTTGCCAGAGCCTCTTTCTCTGAATTTGACCAGTACTCAAGCACGTCTGTGTCGCCGTCATTCGAGAACGGTGAGCGTCTGTCCTTCCCCACTTCCTATGCTTTCTGTTTCATGTTTCGAGACCCCTCCCCTCCATGGTGGTTTTCACCGACTCTGCTGAAGCTGTCTCGCTGGGGATTCCGATTTCGGGAACATGGTGAGGAGCTGAAAGTCGTCGAGCAGCCCGACATCCTCGGTCGATTACTCGACCCTGCTTCAACACTGGAGAAGCTTCTCGGGTCCGTTGACTGTCTGGAGTCGCCCGTGCGCAGGGCAGGACAGGAGCACATCCTTCAAGATGCCTTTGCGTGCATGCAGAGAGCTGGAAGAGTTTGGTTCCTTTGCGGGAATGCCCTTGGCGATTCGGGAGGTCATCACCTCGAAGGCTTGTCGCAATGGCATCAAATTCGGCGATCGCCTCAGTCAGTCTTTCGGCGTTGGTGCTTGGACACACAACAGCTACAGTGCCTTGATTCCAGCTTTTCCCCCTTTTTGCAGTGCTCTCCGAGAGCCTTCATCTGTGCGAGCGGCTTTCTCAGACGACGTTCCCCTTTTTTTGCGCCCATGGGAGGCCGACCATCTTCCCTCTTGCGAGTCTTGGGGAGGAAGAAGAACGGAAAGGCACCGAAGACGAGATTCGCAAGGACTGGCTGCAGTGCAAAGGCACTGAGCAGGAGTCCGGATTCTTTTCGGTCGGCACCTTTAGACCTGCTCACTGCCCGCCCGTCTTGTGTTGCAAAAACCAACCATCGGCCCCTCTCTTCTGGTCATTGCAGCACCTGCGTGAGAAACTGCCAGAAACTCTGTCTCAGTGGCCAGACAGATTCCCTCGTCCATTCCAGAAAGCTGAGTCATGACGAACTGTAGAATGCCTTGAAGCGTGTCCAACTGCCTGCGATTCAGGCCGCGAAACTGATTCAATGTTAAAACAGTCAAAAGATATCATTATGGGGCGTACGTCATTATTTAAAAAAAAAAACTGAATCAAAAAACTAAAAATCATCAAAATTGTTTATGAAGAATTTCAGACTATCTTAAAACATTTTTTTGAAAGATTTAAATTTTTGTCCACATGCATGTAGATTCTGAATTTTAATCAATGAAGGTTCTATCCTAGGTTCTATCCTATAAGGAAACCCATCATCATCATTCACCATTGCTATCAGCAAAACTTCGAGCCTTTGAAATATATTTTTTTAATATAAATAATCAAAGTAAAGTTATATTGAGGGAGGAGCAGCGCCAGCAGCCGTAATTGGGTATAGAAAAAAAGATGATCAGCCTTTTCTATGGATAAGGCAGGGTACTGGGAAAATATGGAGAGCCCCTAGAAGTTTGAGACTGCAGTTATGGCCAGTATCTATGTAACTTTGTCGGTGATAAGTTATACTTAATAGGTATTGTCACCACACCATATTGATTTACTGTTTTACTAGCTACTAGACTAGCTGAGCTACTTTTAATACTATATGCTGTTTATAATATTTTTTTTATTATAGTAAAACTTTAATTAAGACAGTGACAAAACTTTGAAAAACTCAACTTTTTAATTAGTTCAACAAGTGACAGTTACTCATTTAATTAATATTTAGTAAAATGTATAACGTATCAGTAAGCTAATTGATATTATTCTAATGAACATCGTTTTGGTACGTCCGTAAATAGAAAGATTTTATTATCTAGTTTTAAAAATATAACCTAATATCTTAAAGGATATCAGTTTCTCATAATATGGTAATAGTTTCTGCATCAGTTTGAAACTTTAAAAAAAACGATGATACAATGTACTATGCCAATAAAACTGTGCTATAAACTACCATGAAGTGCACAACTCGTTTCAACTTTTAAAAACGTCACCTCTTCTGAATAGTATCTCTCTACTAGTTATAAAATAGTTCTAGATGCATCGCTAGATACATCGTCCAGTACATCATGAACATGTATCTTGGCTTTTCACATGTTAAGATGACCCACCCAAGGAAACGTGTCGCAAAAGACTGGTATTATGAAAAGAGCCCGGTTCATCGTCTCGCCTTTCACCAATTGAAACCGATGACGACGACAGGCGAAAATACTTATCATGGAGAACATGCTGTGAGCCTGTGACACTGACTGAAGAGACTGGGATGAGCGTCGTGTGATCCACCACCCCCCTCACTGGCGAGCGAGAAAAAGCAGTGCATCAACCCACCCAGATTTCCACGCAGACAACTTGCATGCCTGCATTTGCTCGCACGAACATGCATTTCATTGTCAGACACTCCCACTCATTCATTCACGTAAGCATGCTGCAGTTCAAGCAAGCATGAAGTCTTACCAGCACGTACACTCATTCACATTACTCAACACACACCCAAAATTCCAGGTACAGCATTAATGAATGCAGGCAGGGAAAACTGGAACCCTCTGCAACCCGGGCCACGCAGAGAGAGAACATCACGCGCAAAGAAGACGGACGAGAGGCCGATTCGCCTCTTTCTCCCGCGCTCCCCCCTCTCATTCATCATTCACCACTCAAACATTTAATTACGTAACAACAACACCCCTTCAAATCCTCCTCCTCTGGCCCGTTCAACTATTGAACTGCCGTCTGTTACCCTGACTTCCGTTACCGCTGTTGAAGATCATTGCGCTGCCGTGCTGTGTGCTGGGTGCAGCAGCAGCGGGGGCGGCGGAGGAGGTCTCGAAGTCACCAGCCGTCATGCCCGCCTGCCCAGGGGGCTGCACGGGGGCACCGGGCGCGGCGGTGATTGCAGACCCGACGTAAGTTGCGGTGTGGGCCATGGAGAAGGCAGTGCGTGCAGGAGAGGGGGCAGCAAGGAGGTTTCCGGTCTGAGCGGGGGGGGCGGGGGTCTTCTTCTTGGGACGGAGGAAGAAGAACCAAATGAGGGCTGCGGCAACCAACAGGAGTACTGCACCTGCAACTGCAATGGCAATGATGACACCGGTATCGATGCCGCCATCAGAGGAATCCTCGGAGCTCTCCTCCTGAGTAGCCTCAGTGGTGGTAGTGGTAGTGTCAGGAGCAGGGGTGGAGTCACCATCAGAGTCAGTAGAACCGTCGCTGCCGTCTCCATTTCCGTCTCCGCCGTCGTTCTTGGAGGCGACAGTGGTGGTGGTGGTGGGGTCTGTGCCGACCTCACTGCCACCATCAGTGCCCTCACTTTCGATTTCCCCGCCCTCCGTGGAGGTCTGACCGGTGCAAGTACCACGGATGTCACAATCCTGGTCGGACCCGTTCCCCCCCCAAGCACCTGTGCGATCGATGTCATCGCTGCCGTCAGAAAGCTTGCCCCCGTTCGAGTCCCACGCCTCACCAAGGGTGGAGGTGGTCGTGGTGGTAGTTGTGGTGGTGGTGGTGGTAGTGGTTGTTGTGGTGGTAGTGGTGGTGGTAGTTGTAGTGGTGGTGGTGGTTGTGGTAGTAGTGGTGGTGGTAGTTGTGGTAGTGGTGGTGGTGGTAGTGGTAGTTGTGGTCGTGGTGGTGGTGGTGGTAGTAGTGGTGACGGGCACCTTGTTAAGTTCCTCCTCGTCAATCAGAGGAATGGTGGAGGTTGAGGAAGGCTCTGCGGTGGTCTCGACCTGCTGGGCCTGCAGAGAAATGAAGGTGAAGAGAAGAGAGCGGATCTTTCTCTCTCCGGTGGAAGTGGGAAGACCATCATCCTTGCAAAGAAAAGGAAGAGAGGAAGCGAATGACAAGAGAGCTCATGTGTGAGTGTGTGTGTGTGTGTGTGTCTGTGTGGAAGCAAAAAATGGCAGCGGAAGGAGAGAGGACGATATAAAGGGGGCAGCTTCCGGAAACAAGGGAAGGAAGGGAAGGAAGGGAAGGAAGGGAAGGAAGGAAGGAAGGAAGGAAGGATCAAATGATCACAGAAAGAAAAAGAGGGACAGAGAAAGGCAGAGAGGAAAGGTAGTGATCGCGCAATGACAGAGAGGTCACTACAGAAGAATTGGGGAAGAGGAGGGGACGAGAAAGAGGAGCGAGAGGAAGCTAAGGGAGACGAAAGCCGAGGGACGAAAGACAAATTAAAAATAAGGGGGGAAAAAATCAACGTGGGCGGCGAGAGAGAGGAAAGGAGAGGAATAAAAGACAGAGAAAGTAAAGGGGCCTGGGAAGAGAAGGGAATGGAAGGGAAGGGAAGGAGGTTCAAGGCCGCGGAAGAACAAGAGAAGGGAGAGGAATGGATATGACAGCAGCACAGCAGACTAATAGAAGAGGGAGATGCGATGTACGGAAAGACAGGGGGGCGCTGGAAAACCTGGTGAGGAACTGCAACAAAACGGAGGGCCCTAAAACTCCAGATCAACCCACCTCAATCTGCCCGCTTCCAGTACCAGCTCCGGTGCCAGCGTTGCCTGGATACAGAGGATCCACAGCGTTGGCCTCCTCAAGAGGAATCCAGTCGACCTCGGGTACAGGTCTGTAGGAGGGATCTCTGGGAGATTGGGCACAGACAAAGCAAGCCTGGTCATCCCGCCAGAGGTAGCAAGGCTGCTCTCCCCACCCCTCGGGAGTCATAGTACCGCATCTCTCATAGGGAGGCAGGATGCGCCAGATGAATCTAAGAGCAGGCCCAAAGAAGGTGAAATCATCGGCTTTGGTGCCAAGAGCCCAGTCACCATCAATCCACCACCTGCAAATATAGAAGCGCATGGAGACATTAGTAATCGGCTCTGAATCAAGAAGCGAAGTTGAAGATGATAAGACCACTGACCAGCCTCTTTCGGAGTTGATTCTGTACTTGCGAAGTCCAATCCAGCACTTATCGTTTCCAGACAGCTGCTGGACGATCTCGTTCTCCTCGTTGTTGTAGATCGTTGCAAGACGGGTTTGCTGCAAGCAACACAAACACACAACTGTTGTTCACGTGATGCTAAACTATGTGTTTTTTTAGAGTCATGGATCCTTCCGAGGTCTTGAAAACAGCTAGACAGAGCATCACGGACCTGCTGCCAGCAGTAGGCGTCACCCTTCTTCCACTCCTCGTCATCCTTATCTCCGTGAGTGACATCATAGAAATCAAATCTCTTGAAGCAGCGGCCAGTAGATGAGGTAACCCAACTTTCGTCCGGGCAACCTCTGTGATCCACCTCAAGCGTGGCCGGTGCAGTCGCAAAGCTGCAAAGCACAACTCCCACTGCAAGAAGGAACTTCATTGCGGCGGGCTTGCAGGTACTGGAGCGTAGACGGAAAGTATCTGCTGATCAGGAGGAAAGATATCGCTTCACCTCTTTTCAGTCAAACTCTTCAGAAATCTTGTTCAGTGGCTAGGAGCGGTATGTTCTAGGACCTGTCCAGCAAATATGATTCGTACTTGCACAGGTCTGTGCACTGAGTGCTTCTTTAAAGCAGCAAAGCAGCTGCCTGCATGGAAAGAGGAATTCTGTGTTGCAAGGAATTAAATCGGAGATCAAGGCGCACAGATATGAGCATGGACAGACTCAGCCGATTAATCGGTTTTTTAATGAAAAAACGTCCCGGAAGGCTGCGTTGGTGCAAAAGTGTAACGCTGCATGTGGTCGGTTCCGGCCGGGTTCAATGGGCCGGCCGGGCCGGTGCCGCCGGGCTTCGTCGACGAGCCATGCATGCGCATATTGGCAGCTCAAGTTTGCAGTGCAATGGCAGTGCACTGATGTGCATTGTCTCCAAGTTCCAACTCCCTCTATATATATGTAAGTATGAGTCTGCTTGACATGTGAAATCGTGGCAAAGAGTGATCTTTTGGAAGAGATTGTGCCATGTGAAGGGATTGTGAGCAGGAGACTTGTGTCTGCTTATTGCTAGTACAGACTGAAGCCAATATGTATAAAACAGAAAGTTTTGACGTCTCTTAACTGATTGAAAGTTCAAAGCGGTCTCTTTGTTTTACGTCCGCTCTAAAGTTCCATCTGATAGGGTAGAATGAATGAGAGGAGACTGACTTCAAGGCAGAGAGCCCTCGCCAAAACCGCGGCATCCCAGGTGAGTGTTCTTCTCCGTGGCAGGAGACCGTCTCGTCTCGATCTTAATTTTGGTCGTCTGCCTGCTGCCTCCCTGCCGGATGTTTTGTGGTTGTGTAGCAGCCAGGGCCTATCAGTAAGAAGTCTTCTCTTCTGCACTGCTTTCATTCTCAGGGCCCTCCTAACTCAGTTGGTAGAGTGCGAGGCTGTTGACCTCGTGGTCGTGGGTTCGAGCCCCACGGTGGGCTAGTTTTTTCTCGAAAGGTTCTTTGCCTTCGTAATTTCACCCAGCATGTCTGCCTCTTTGACACCCTCTGCTGCTGTTTGCCCTCTACCAACCTGCTTTTTCGTCCATGCCCGTCCCTTTCTCTTTTGTCCTTGGTCTCACTTTCCCCTTCCCTCTTCTCCCCCCTTACTTCCTTCTTCTTTACGAATGAGTGAGTTAACCAGTCAGTGTGTCGGTGAGTCAGTGAGTGTGTGTGTGTGTGTGTGTGTGTGTGTGTGTGTCTTCGTGTATCAGTGCCTTTTTGGCTGGCTGACGTCATGGGATGCTCAGAGGAGAAAGTGAATGGACTTGACAAGGTAGGATGGCAATCACATACCCGATCTCCCTGTATCCTTTTGGATGGCTGTCCGTCATGCGTCTGTGCAGAAGGCTCACCCCAAAAGAGACGCGAAGAAAGCCACAGGGCTGCCACGGGGCAGTCAGTCACGAGTTCCCGAGAAGAAAGAAGCGGTTGTACGCAAAGACTGTGTGAGAGCAGAGAAGGGCCTGAAGGGATCCCAGAGGGCCGGGAGGGGAGAGAAGGGGGAAATCAGGAGAGGGGCAGCGGTCAAGAGACAGCAGCCTCCAGTCAACCGTGAGAAGGGGGAATTTGATTCCAAGCCTGCAAAACGCCAGAGAGGTGAAAAAGATTTGGCAGAGAGCAGCCGAGAAGGGGGTAAGAAGAAGACCGGAAAAGTAACAGAAGAAAGAGGTGCAGTGGAGAAGGGGAAGGATGAAAAGGAGGCGGGGCAAACAGAGACGGTCGAAGGGGAGGATGAAAACGGAAAGAAAGCAGAAGCAGAGAATGTGGAACAGGGGAATAGGAACGAGGAGAATGGGGTAGGGAAAAGGGATGAGGGGGAAGGAGAAAAGGAAGGAGACGAGAAGATGGAGGAAGGAGCTGTGCGGAGCGAAGCTTTCCGCACAGAGGCCGCAGATTTCAAGAAAGCAGGGAAGCTGCCAGAGGCTGTAGAGAGATACGAAAAGGCTCTACAGATACAGAAGGAAATTTTGGGAAAGGCGGATCCTCAGGCTGCAGAAACCGTCCGTGAGATTGCAGAGATTCTCGAGATTCAGGGGAAGTATGAGGAGGCGATAGAGAGGTACGAGGAGGCGCTACGAATGCAGCGGAAAGTATGTGGGGGGGATGATCCCTCTGCTGCGGTGACTGTTCACAACATCGGAGGCCTACTTTTCCAGCAGGGGAAGTATGCAGAGGCTGCGCGGAAGTTCGAGGAGTCGTTGAAAGAGAAGAAGATGATCTTGGGGTATGAGCACCCGTCGACAGCCGCGACTGTTGCGAACATTGGAGCGGCACTGTTTGAGCAGGGAAAGTGTGAAGAGGCCAGACAGCGATTTGAGGAGGCGCTGCGGATATATAAAGCAGTCTTTGGGGGAGAGAGTGAGGAGATGGCTGCTTCGTTACGCCAGATAGCTCGGGTGTTGGAGGCACAAGGGAAGTACGGGGACGCCGTGAAGAAGTATGAGGAGGCATTGGAGGTCGAAAGGAAGGTCTTTGGGAAGGATCACCCGGAGACTGCGGAGACTGTTCATGAAATTGCGGAGATGCTGGAGGCCCATGGGGAGTATGAAAAGGCTGTGACGAGATATGAGGAGGCATTGGGTTTGTATCAGAAAGTCTTTGGGGAGGAACATTCTTTCACTGCAGCAATTTTGCATCAGTTGGCAGAAGTATTTGAAATTCAAGGGAAGTACCAAGACGCAAAAGAGAGGTACGAAGAAGCACTGCGTTTGCAGAAGAAGCTGTGGGGGGATGGGCATCCATCCACTGCTGTCACTCTTCACCAGATGGCAGAAGTGCTCAAGGCACAAGGAAAGGGTGCAGAGGCAGAAAAGAAGTGTAAAGAAGCGATGCGAATAAAGAAGAAGGTTTAGCTTGTTTCACGGGGTGAACGATGCAGGCAACCTTCCTAGCAACCTTCAAAAGGGGCCACAACCTTTCAAAAACATCTCATACTGTCTTATGAAAGCGCGGGCATAAAAAGAAAAATGTTTTGCAATGCAGTAAAATCTATAGGGCAAAATAGGGCAAAAAAGTCACTTCAGGAGTGTAAACACGGTTAGTTTCAATGCTAGTTTCAATGTCAAATCAATTTATATTAATTTATTTACAAGTTTATTTATTATCCGTCTTAATATAACATCCTGCATGTAACGAGAAAAAATATAAATAAGATAGAATGAATAATAACGATTCTGAACGAAGAGGAAAAATATCAGGCTAGAAGCTATAGAAAAGATCGTCAAGTCTGACAATGCCCCCCCTTGTAGATTGTTGTATACAGGTAGTCAGCGGTTGCTATAGACGTACAAAGAATATATAGGTGCACCCGAGTTCATGGACTGTCAATTCAGGCAGGAGGAAACAAACCGCTTCATGAGGCCACAAAGGAATGATTGGATACACTTTACCTCCCGGGGGGCCGAGGAGGGGGGGTAACCTCCGCAAACAGAAATAGATGCCGTGCCCCCCACCCGCACAGGCATGAACGGGACATGCAACTAGCCAGGAGGCCCAGGACAGACATGCCGAAACCATTGCAAGGTCCATGCAGGACGCAATACAGCTAGTAATACAGCGGCACGCAACATAGATAAAAGTTTTCTTTAATTAAAAAATTATTTGTACCTTCGTTCCTAGGCGTGTTGTTATGGATCGTCCCATATGCAGAGAGAGAGAAATATAGGAAGTCTTTAAGAGTGTATCATAGTTGTAAGCAGAAGGAAACACGCGAGCAGAGCGAGCGTGTGTTGCAGCGCGTTATGTGCATTTGGTGCACCAGAGAAGCCGAGTTAGGCAGGACTCATCTTCTGCGCGCACGCCGAGCGAACTGGTTGAATTAATACAGAACCGGAAAGATGTCCCCAACCAGATCTCCATTGCGCATGCATATTGCAATACAGAGAGACGTATTGAATGCAAAGCTTACATGCATTACAATACAGATCAATACACAAGAGGCTGGCTTGATTGAGCTTGTTATTGAAAAACTCTGATCAAGGGGTCTGACCGGTAGGTACGGGTACCGTACGGCTCTGGGATAGGCTCTTATCCTGTACGCTGAATAAATAACACAGACACAGATACTAAAGTTGAGATCTATCTAAGAGGATCCGGGAAGTCTATATATACGCTAGCCAGTTTGAGGGAAGGACAGATCTGAACACGTATCACAGCAAAAAAAAAAAAAGTAAACCAGAATTGGCTTAAATCATTTTTTGTGTGCAACACCTAAGCAACACTTGTGCAACACCAAAATAACACTTATGCAACACTTGAGCAACAATTGTTTGTCACTTAACATCCTCGAGTAAAAAAAAAAAAATTAAGCGAGAATGGGCTTAAATTTTTTTTTCTTTTTTCTCTGTGATAGGCCTAGCTTCGTTCGTCGACGTTTACTAGGATTTCAACTAGTGTAAGCCAATACCTGGCAGTGGACCGCGGGGATTCCCGGAACACAAAATCCTATCTAGTGCTAGGAAAAGGTTCAAGGTTCAAGGTTCACTTCGAAGTAATGAACCTGAATCAGGTTCAAAAACAGGTTCAAAAACAGGTTCACTTTTAATTAATAGAAACCTCATTTTTTCATATTATTTTATGCCTTTAAATTAGGCTTTAGTGCATTTTTAGAACGTTTTATTATAGAATCTGTGCCTTAGTAATGTTTTTAAATAGTTTAAATCAATATTTACGCTCACATTAGGTGTTAGTCTCAAGTTGTTCACTGTTTATAGTCGAAAATTAGTAATCAAAAAAGCCTGAAAAAATTGGAAAATGCCATAATTAAATTTATATGATCGTATTAATCATGATAATTTAGTCAACATAAGACCGTCACAGCGTTTCTTTCTTTCTTTCATCTGCTCACTGGTTGCCCTGCGGCCTCCGCTCCCCCCCTCCCTCTCTGTGTACCGCCACCTCTTTGACCTGCTGCTCCCGAAGCAAGCCTTGCAGACCCCTTTTGATTGATCAGTCGGGTGCTTGTCAAACCAGTTCCATATCTTTGATTTCGGCTTCGATGCACAAGACACGACCTGAAGTGTCAGAGAGAATGGGACCGCTAGAATTTTTTTTAACAAAGAGAATGAAAAAGGGTTGTACAGTGAAAGAGGTCGGACCCATGCATGGGTAGCCCTCTTGTAGCTGGGAGTTCAAAAAAAAAGATCCGGAGACGGCAGTAGCGGAAGCAAGCAGAGGGACTGCTGCCGGTACGAGTCTGAAGCAGCCCCTCCAAAAAGACATTGTCAATTACACTGTCATACAGACTGCTGTCAAACAAACTCTATACTTCCTCATTCCTTCAGTGGAGACTGTCCGTTTTGATGCGGGGCCTTACAAGTGGAAAACTTGGTAAGTCACGTGTACTTCTTCACTTCTACAACCGTCAGTATGAGTTTTCATGCTGACATATGCTGACATGCGTCTGTCCAACACAATAGATTGAACCGGCTGGGGACAGTTGCTGTGCGTGTGGCTCCGGCTCCTTATTTCACCTATATCGGCCGCGGGCGGCACGGGCCTGCCCGGCCTTGTGCCAGTGGCCGCGCGTCTGGCCTCCAAAACAGGTTCAAAACAGGTTTAACAGGTTCAAAACAGGTTCAACAGGTTCACTTTTTCAGATTTGAACCTTTTCTCAATGAACCTTTTCCCAGCCCTAAGATTCCTATCCTTCGCGAACCAATCAATCAATCAATCAATCAATCAATCCTATCATATTCTAACTATGATTCTCCTCTACTAATTTTGTATGGGAAAATTTAGGGTATAGAACTTTTAATATAGTTGTATACTCGAAAACCTAGTCTGACAAAAACAAGCTTCATTCCCTTTAAACTTCAATGTAGCTTCATTCACTCTTACGTATACGATCCACTTTATATACATGATCACTGCATAAAGATTCAAATTACAAATTTAAAATCATTTAAATTGATTTCATTTTAGGGGCGTACGCGGGCCGGGTTAACGGGGCTCGTATAAGGGAAGCTTTACTGGCAAGGCTGATCTGATTGACCGTGCATGCAAAGGCAATGTTATGGATGCAATCTCCACCAGATGCGAGCGAGTGCACTTGCGTGAGTCCAAGACGGGCGGGCGAAAAGGTAACGGATAGGAATAAAGAGTACAAGTGCTTTGGAAAAGGCTCTGGGGGGGGATGGGTTAACACGTGACAGAGAGCGAGATGGCGACACTCTTCCCTCCCCAGAAAGGGAATGGAAGCGTTTAGTTGAACACAAAACGGGAGCGGAAGTAAAGACAGAGAGAGAGAACGCGATCAGTACTCAGAGGACCCCACTGATCGATCTGCTTTCTCTCTCTGACCTCATGGGAGAGAGAATTGAAGGAGATCTTGCCAACAAACAAGCAACACTCACCGCCCACCCATGCGCACTCACGCGCACATAAACAGCCCTCGAACAAACGAACGAACGAATCCACAACAACTCCCCTGTCTCCCTCTCATCTCATTTAACCATTCACTCATCACACCATGCACTCAATTTACACACCCACCAGTCTCACTCGATCATGATACCGCTACTTTTTTGGGAGGAGGCCCCGCCCCCGCCCCCCCAGACCCCCCAGGCGTTCCCCCCAACCCGATCGCCTGCTTCACCGCCGTCACGGTCGGCAACCGTGTGGGTGATGCTGCGCCCTTACCCCCCCTGGTGATGTCTCCGTAAGTCTGCTTGCCAAAGGAGATCGGGATGTATTTGTGCTTGATCATGTGCTGCACTCAGTGTATGGGCACACACATACACGAGCACGCATCGTTGCATCGACACGCATGAGATATCCTTCAGGTGGAAGATCTAGGTGGGCTCTAACCGAGGAGGCCAGACCAAGCGACTCTCCTCGATGCAGCAGGTAGCAAGCACTGCATACGCGCAGCTTAAAAAAGGGAGATACGATGCAGAGGAAGAAAGGTGGAACAAGAAAGAGAGGGTGAAACACGAGATCGACACCAAGCCTGAGAGAGCGCCTGGACAAAAAAGAAGGCGAGAGATATGACGGAGTAAAGAAGCGAGGACAATAGAAGGCAGGGCGTTTACATGGCTGCCTGATGACAAGAAAATTCAGTGTTCCCTCTCAGAGAAACACCCAAACATTACCTTCCTCCGTACATACCTGTATTTGCTGTTTCATCGTGAGAAAGAAGAGCATGAGAAAATAGAAGAGAAGGATCGGCCAGAAGACCGGCAGATCAAACACCGGAAAGAACTGCACGCAACGCAGAAAGAGAAAGAAAGCTCAATCAGCGGATTGATGAGACACGCAAGAGAGACGTGAAAGAATGAGAACAGCTCATCAAAACATACCACGAGGCTAGTCGGTTCTCTCAATCAAAGGTTCCAAGACTTCTTCTCTCCAAGAGGGAAAGGAAAGCATGCCTCGGGTCCATGCATAGAAAGCATGTCAGCATTGTCGACACCGACAGAAGATAGAGACACGAAAGTAGACGAGGACTTGAAAACGAAACCATCCGAAAAAGCGAACATCCATTAGAGGCCATACGGCACCTCAATGCGATGCCTGGCAAGAGACTCGAATCGGCTGTGGGATGGTGGGAGTGCAGAGGCCAGACACGGCGACTATTGCAGACAGGCGGTGGAGGAAGGGGGTGAGAAAAGAACCAGAAGACGAACAAGCACCCAAAGAGCACACAGACAATAAGAGAAGAGTCAGTTTGATTCTCGCTGACCGTCATTGTTATTGAAATCAAAACTGCCTTCATCGCGTGCCCCCTGCAAAAAAGAAGACACCCAAAGAGTTCAGCCTACCATCGGAACCAAGATGCAAAAGGGCTTTAAGCAAGAAAAGGGAGGGGGAAAACTGAGCAGTCAGAAAACGGAGTAAAGTGTGTCCGTTCTTTCCAGCTCTCTCTTCGGAGCATGCTTTCTGTTCGACACCTCCACCCACCCAACCCACCAACCTTCCAGCCCATCCCTTCCTCACACACACACACACACACACACACACACACACACACACACACACACACACAGACGGACCAAAATTTGAACTCCGGTAGCCTTCTTTGGAAAGGCCGGTACTCCTCAGCGTCTCTCGTTGGGAGCACAGGGCCATCCATGTCGGGGTCTACTTGTGGTGAGATGAATCCCAGAAACAAGTTCAAAAGGTAAATCGCCAAGCCATAAGTTACAATGTAGAACGCTGCAGGGAGCAAAGACATACCGCGGTTCGGATATGCACGACAGAACCTCATAGACGTACATATCAGAGAATTAGACCTTCACACCCAGCCAATGTGAAGGCTCGTGCTCCTTCTCAAGTAAGTGCACCCACTTCGCGTCGACACTTTCAGCTCTCTGCTGATCTTACAAACGGGGCTGGGCTTGTAGATCGACTGGGAATCTCTCGCTCTCAGGAGGACCACATCAATTCCTTCCCGCCTCTAGAACACAGATGGATCGACAGACCATTCAAATAGTACACTCGTAGTACGTAGAGGGCCAAAAGAACCGCCAGGGAACTCCATCGTGTCCTCACGTAGATGGTCGTTTTCCCAACATATACAGAAAACACCCGTTCCACACTGTTAGCAAGCCTCACAGGAAAGGAGGCTTGCACAATTTCTGCACACAAAGAGAGAGGGGCATTGAGTGGTTTCGACAACACGAGGAAAAAGTGCCTGCACAGTCACAGCATTTCTGTCCAGCCAACGGACCTTCTGATGCCATCATCTTGACGCTTCAAAGCGCCGACTGCGTTCACCCGAAGAGAGATTCCAGGCACGAATGTATGTGCAGAGGGGACGGGTTCTAGATCAAACCTTTCCGAAGATTTTTGGTGGGAATGCACCCCGTTCAGAGCATCTCGTGATAAATGCTTGGTGCTGTTGAGTAAGATCTTAGCTTGTAATGGAAAAGAACAACAGGTGTAGAAATTTGAGCGATTCCGTCGTCCTGAAAGGAGCGAAGTGTTTCAACCAGACTCGATCTTTGTCCAGTCTTTGATCGATCGTCTCCATAAATCGTGCGAGTCAGACGTAGTCAGACTGTGCGGCTCCGTCGTGCAGTGAATTTGTGAAAGTGCCCCTCAAGAAAAACTAAGTTGGTGGAAAAAGGGCCCGGCAAGCTGATTTTCCCCTATATATAGCTCTTTCGAAACGTTGCATGCATGTCACCGCGGGGGGGCTTGAATCCGGCCGGGCCACGACTTTTTCAAGGCATCCTCAGTCACTCCCCTCATCTTCCCTCTTCTACCACCTTCTACCTCACAATGCACAGTGTACATTCCACTTTGCAGTTTTCAATCTGGCAGCTGTTCGTGTTCTAAGCAGCTCCACACAGCAGGAGGATCACGCCGAATCGTTCTCCACTTGTATCTGCGCCTGTTCCGTCCATCCGTCTCTTGAGCCGTCTCGATCGTGAGCTTCTTCCCTCAAGGAAACAGGTCGACCGAAAGAGGAAGGTAGACCGACAGATTTTGGAGTCCTTCAGAGCCACCGGCTGCCAGAGAGATGAACGTGTGCCCGTATTTGTTTTTTGTGTGCCTCTGCCTAGTTACGGGTTCACCTCAGCAACGGGAGCAGCAACAGCGCAGACCCCGACAGCAGAGACCACCTGGCCCCCCACCCCGATTCTTTTCGTATGAGGTCTGTGACGGTCGAATGATGCTTCCGACGTTTCTCTCTCGAAAGTCTGACCGATTTTTCTTTCGGATGTAGAATTCCCATGGTTTCATGCTTGTTCACAAACGGTCACTGTGTCTGTCTCTCCGCATGTCTTGCAGGTTATCCGAACCTTCCCGCACCCCGACATCAAAAGCGACGGCCCCGTGGATCCCGGTAGTGATGCTGCACAAGGATATGTGAATCCTTTCACTCAAGGGCTGTTCCTGGAAGATTTGACCTTCTCGGCAGGCAACAGGTGTAACTCCACAGACGCGAGCTGTCCCCTTCAGAGCGTCTCTGACAAGGAGTCTCTCTCCTCCGACGACTCCGAGGACGAGTCAGACGAGGAAGAGGAAACGGGCACCTTCGAGGGCACCTACATAGAGAGTACCGGGGGGTTTGGACACAGCGTACTGCGGAGAGTGGTCAGTTGCTTGACATTCGATCCGAAGTGCCTAAGTGGTGCATGATTTTTTCTGCATTCTGTACGCCCAGCAGGAGGACATCTCAGGAGGGGATCCATAGTGGGCATATGGGGGGGGGGGGGGG
>JAHBMJ010000429.1:7507-48000 GCA_018398765.1 Chromera velia | reverse complement strand
TGTGTTGCTTACGTTCATGACTTAGTGATTAACATACAACATTAACAAACAGAAGATCATAAGTTCAATCCTTGCTACCTGCCTTTTTAAGGATCAACAAGAAAAGAGACGGGACGTTAACGTCCTGTACTAACTTCCGAAAGACTTTCTGGAAGACTACTATGAAATCAGATCGATCGCTGAATCGCAAGAAAGCTCCATGCTCCTGATATCGATCGAGTCTGTCACGAGGGATCGACCTGAACCGCTCCAGTGACATCAAGCCCTGAAGACCCTTGAACCTCTGCAAGCACTCACTAGCACCAACCCCTCTAAGTAGACCTTAACACGTGGTGACGCCTAGCTCGAGATCAAGAAGATCAAAGAGCTGAGTGAACGGAGACCAACCTTCTCTGCCGAACAACAACTATTCTGCAAGCAACGCAGACCACCTTCTTCGCCCAGAGAAGGTTCACCCAGAGGAAACCAGAACGCTGTGATCATCTACACGCATACTACAGGAGCCCACACCTGCGAGCCATCAACTCAAACCTCAATTTATATGCCCTCGACTTGGCTGTCCCTTTGGTGTCCTGTATCTGCAAGAAGAAGAAGCAGGACCACATCGCGAAGCGCTGCTGGAATTTCTGACGGAACCCCACTTTCTATCCTCGATCTGCCATAAATCGACATCAGACAGGACCACACCGTGAAGCGCTGCTAAAATTTCTGACTGTATCGCCTTTTCCTACTCTTTTTATGAATTTCACGCATTCTACCTGACAGTGAATTTAACTTCTCTTCGTTTCTCTGTGAACGGCGAAGCCCTGCCCTTTTTGCGAATTTCACGTATTCTACCTAACAGTGAATTTGACCTCTCTTCGTTTCTCTGTAAATGGCAAAGCCCTGCCCTTTTTATGAATTTCACGCATTCTACCTGACGGTAAATTTGACTTATTTTTATCCTTCTGCAAAAGGCAAAACACATTACGAAGCGTTCGTACGTTTTGTGACTTGGACTTTCCTGCTAAGCAAAAAGAAAATTCGACTACTTCCATTCCTGTGTGACTTACTTTTTTCGTTTGCCGTCTTCGTGTATATGAGCAGTCTACCTGCACATACGAGACAAATACAAGTAACTCTTTCTTCATTCAAATTTGGATTGCTTCTCTTTCTTTCCTTTTATGAAGGAGATCTTTCTGCAAATCAGGCTATCTTTCCCCTCAGCAAGTTCGGAATTTCACTCTGCTGCACAAATCTTTCCTTCACAGCTAAACAAACCCTTTTGTCTTTCTTCGAATTCGGATTCTCCTTTCTCTTGTCGCTCTTCAACGGAACCCTACCTCTCTCACTTCATCAAGTCGTTTTTTCTCTCTGTAAGTTCATAATTTTTAACTTCTTTTACTTATATCACGAGATTTTAACAGAAATCAGCAACGAAACAGAAAACTCTATCTAACTGAAATACAAAAATAATCCTCCAAACCCATCTGACGCGAAAAAGAACAACTGACCAGGCAAACCCCGAAGAAATCACAGCCAGAACGAGAAAGATCCTTTGAGCAATTTTGCCTGGAGAACTTTTAGAATTGCACACAACAGAGAGGGAAGAACGAGCGAGACTCATCGTGAACAAAATTTTGCAGAGGAACACAGAATTCATTGAGGACCAACAAAATCTGAAAATCTTCCTTTTGGATCAGTATTCATACACAGTCGTCGCTCATAATCGCCAGTCAGACGAAGTCATCAAGGCACTGAATCTTGACGTCACACATCAGCTGAGATTTATCGACAGTAACCGCCAACTTCTCCTTATATACATTCCTTCCTCCGCTCGCTACATTTGGGTAGACTGAAGGCTTTTCTGTCAAAAAAAAAAAGGGAAAGAGAACCAAATATAGCTCCAAAGCCTCAGGCCAAGAAAAAACTGACAGCCCAATAAAAAGCACTAGAAAAGAACAAGAAGAAAAACAACGCTGACGAATTCCTTGAAATGGACGAGTTTCTTCAACATGTGGAAAAATCCAAGAAAGTAATTAAGGAGCCATCAAAAAAGAAGGAAAAGGGCAAATCCTCCAATTATAATAAAAATCGGAACAACAAGAAAAAGGAAACAGAAAAGGAGGTGGAGAGCCAAGACAAAAAAATGGAAGAAAATGAGACATAAGAGAATGAGAAAGGAAAGGAAAATAATGAAGAGAAAAGAAATGGAGAAGAGAACAAAGAAGACCCTGACGAGGAAATGACAGATCAACCGACCGATGAAGCACAGAAGAAGACGTCAGCCGGCCCCACGCAAGTACAGAAATGGGATCCGTCTATCCTGAAGGAATTAGCAAGACAGGGAGTGACATTCAAACCTACAAAAGAAGGAAAATTCGAGTTGGTGCTTAACACAGACAAACTGCCCGTAAAGGAAACGAAAGCAGACAGCGTGGCTTCGGTACCCTCACAGCTTCCCTTTTCTACCCAAAGAGCTGATCTGCCTCCTCTGCTACCGATCCCTCTACTGCTGCCAACCCCAAACCACTTCTATAACCCCCCAATCAAAGCAGACATCAATGCATATTCAGGAGAAAGAAAAGATGCACAAAATTTCTGGAGAGCTTTCGAGATGGATGCCACTGCCTTTCAATGGAACATCACCCAAGTCCTGTTCTATTTCCGAAAGTCGCTGAAGGGAAATGCAGTCGATTGGTTCACAAACATATCTAACGAAAAAATACTCGATTGGTTCACAAACATATCCGATGAAAAAATGAGCAAAATTCAAACCATCACTGACCTGAAAGACACATTCTTCTCGAAGTTTGGACTCAAAGAACCGCACATAGAGAGAGCAGAGGCCAGCTTAGACAACCTGCAGTAAAGAGAAGAAGAAACAATCCAAGAATACGCAGACAGGTACACTTCCCTTTATCGACAAGCAAATTCGTCGATCGAGGATGAAAGACTGATGAAAAAATTCTGGAGAGGACTGTCCGACAAGATCACAAAGTCAATCCTCACACAAAAGCAATACACATCATTCAACAAATTAGTGGGGGCAGCAGAGCTGATTGCACAGAACAGTGGAACGACTGAGAAAGCCGAAAAAGTAAGGAAGATCACGACAATCGAGAGAAGAGATGAAGAAATGATGGATTCCGAAGGAAACAGAATCACCGACCATCAAGAAGAAGGGCTCGCTCCTCTTCCTGAAGGACAGACATCCGCCTTGATTAACGCAGTTCTGCAGTAAACAGCGGCGCAAACAGCAGCGCAAACAGCGGCAGATGTAGCAGCGGCAGTGTCCACTCAAGCCACATATACCCGGTGTGGAGGTGCAGTGCCTCACGCAGGTGACCGCTGCACTCTTCTTGTAGATCACGAATGTGGATATTGCGGCAGAAAGGGTCACCTAAAACCCATATGTAGGACACTGCAGCGAGACCGGAGAGAGAATCGAATTACAGGCTCAGCATGCCAGGGTTTTGGTTTTGGAGGAAACAGGACGCTTCCTTCAGCGCAAACCGCAGTATTTCAAAGACTACCTGCTGTCTTTCAAAGACCGTCTCCTTTCCCTGCAGTGCTTGGGAAACCGCCTCCTTTCCCCTAGCAACAGAGAACGGAATGGCAGGGACTTTTGACATAAAATCAGACAGCCAGACTACTTGGACAAAGAAGCCTACAAGGTTTTCCTTCACAGCAGCACCGACCTGGGCAGCAATTCCAGAGACCACCCTTCATGCAGCCGAACAGACCTATGGGCTCGAGAAATCCTCCGATGCATGCAGGACAGCAGTAGAGGGGGTTTCCGAATCGACACAACGGTCAAAAACACTGAAGGGTCTGCAGACTTACAGGGGCGACTGCGGACCGACACGGACATGGCTCTATCGTCATCCACAGATAGGAAGACTGATTACGTAAGGACTGGCAACAAAAGAGGAAGAGAAAAAGAAGAAGAGGAAAAAAAAAAAGAAAAAGCACTTGAGTTTGTGATCAAACAGGAAAAAGGAGAAAAGGAGAAGAAAAAACAGAAGAATACATGTAAGAAACACACACGGAAATCAGTCGCTCACATCCACTTAAATTCGCAAAGAGTCGGACTTTTCGTTTCCCTTGATCATAATGTGGTCGTGCCTGCAATGATTGACTCCGGAGCCGATATAGTGATGATCAGTACGCAAGTCTGACAACAGCTGAAAACGGCAAACCCTTCCTTTAGAGCCTTTCCTTCCCCTCTCTTAATCGAAGGTGAGGGAGGAAAGAAACTAGAGAATGAAGGAGTAGTTTCGCTTTGTTTTAACTTACAAAGAATCAGAAAGCTTCAATTTTACATTTTTTCCTCTATCAAGCATGCCGCAATATTTGGGAAAACGTTTCTTGACTTACACGCACATAGAATGTTCTTTCGACCAGACAGACTTCTTATGTGTCCTCTACACAGCAACAAGTCCTCTCCTGTTCCTCTTTTACCAATGAGTGAGATGGAAAAGAAGAAGATGCTGCTACCCGTGCTTGTCAGTACAGCAAAAAGAGAAACTCTCAAAGAGAGTACAGTGACGTACCTTGAAATTCCACTGCCGAAAGGATCCTGGATCTCAAACGGGGTATCGGTTGCTGTAGACCCAATCTGCAGAAACAAGCCTCATGGGATCATTTTTGCCAACACCACAAGCACAGTAGAAAACAGAAAGATCTCATTAATAGCAATCAACACCACCAAACAAGCCTTCACTCTTCCAATTAACTTGAACGTCGCCTCGGTGATGGTTGAAGAACCAGAGAAAAGAAAAGAACCGCAAGTGCCAAAACAGCCCGCACTCAACCTGTCTGATCAATCACAATCAGACAGTAAGGGTCAAAATAGAGAGAAAAAAGAAACAGAGGCGAGAAAGGAGATAGAAAAAGCACTCAAAAATGCATCTCACTTATCTCCATCAGAAAAAGAACAACTGAGATCCCTTCTTCTTCATTTCACGTGTCTCGTTCCGCATAAGGATGATCCAGGACTGTGGAAAGGAACGGAGTGCAAGATTGACACACAGGGAACAGAACCAATCTACAGTAGACCCCGACCTGTTCCATACGCCTTGAAGGGAGTCTTGAAGGAGTACCTTGAACGCCTGTAAAAACAAGGAGTGATCAAGCCGTGTTCATCGGAATGGGGGCACCTAATTTTGATCGTAAAGAAACCAAAAGGAGACGGCTATCGAGTATGCATTAACCTGCGTCGTCTGAATTCTATGCTAAAAGTCGATCGATATCCAATCCCAAATATGGATGAAATGCTGCATAGACTACAAGGGAAATCATTTTTTAGTCTGTTGGACTATCAGAGTGGCTTCTTTCAGTTGGCTGTCAGAGAGGCAGATCAGGAAAAACTTGCTTTCGTGACAGAATTTGGTCAGCACTGCTTCACTCGCCTACCTATGGGAATCAGTATCGGGCCTGGCTGTTTTCAAAAGGCAGTCAACAAGTTGTTTGCGGGCTAAGCCTTGCCAGATGTGTGCGTATCAAGTTATATCGATGTCATGCTGGTGTCGGACTTTTTCTCGAAGGCCATGACTGATCTGGAGAAAGTGCTGGAGAGAATAAAAGAGGCGGGAGGAAAACTTGCCTTCTCGAAGTGCAGATTCGTGACTAAAAAGCTTTGCTATCTGGGCCACGACGTTTCTGACGAGGGTATAAGACCATCTGCAGACAGAATAGAGGTCATTCAGAAATGTGAGCGACCGAGAACGATTAAGCAAGTAAAGAGCTTTATCGGTATATGTTCCTTCTATAGACGATATATAGAAGGGTTCTCAAACATCGCAGAACCCCTTCTGGCTCTGTTAAAGAAGAACAGCATCTTCACATAGGAACAACTACAAGAAGTAGCATGGCAAAAACTAAAGAATGCACTCTCATCATGACCTGTTTTAGCATACCCAGACCTGAATAAGCCCTTCATCTTGAAGACAGACGCAAGTGGAGAGGCAATTTCAGGCATCCTTTGTCAGTTAGACGAAAATCAGAAGGAAAAAGTCATTTAGTATGCCTCTCGGAAATTGACAGAAACAGAACAGAAATGGGGAGCAACAGAGAAAGAAAGATTTGCGTTCTACTGGATGGTTACAAATTAATTCAAGAAGCACCTGTACGGATGACCGTTTACTGCCTGGACAGATTGCAAAGCGTTGGAGTACATTAAAAAGCAGAAAAACACCAACGCACGACTTCATCATTGGTCGATCGCTCTGTTTATGTATGAGTACGGTATAAAACATAAACTTGGACGTTTAAACATGGACGCAGATAGCCTCAGCCGACCTCCTTTCGTGCACGAGCAGTTCCCTCCCGCAGTTCCAGATGAGGAAACAGACCACTCGCTTGTAGTTGCTGCAGCAAGGAAAAGGACAAGAGAAGGAGAAGAAGAAAAACAGGAAGGGAAGGGGGAAGAAGAGAAAAAGAAAGAGCAGGCCAAACCAGCCATTGAATTACCCGATCCATTTTCACCTGACGAGATAAAGAAGGCACAGTAAGACGACCCAGAAACACGACACATGAGTGAATTCCTAAAAAACGGAGACTTCCAGACAAATCTGACTAGTCAAGAGAGAACACGCATTCTCGGCCAATCGCCTCTCTATGTATTGCACGAGGACATACTTTTCTGTTTACTTCCTCCTGCGAACAGGCACAAAAAAGGAATAAGATTTTTGTTGGTAGTACCAAAAGGAATGAAGGAGAAAGTCTTCACTGAATTTCATGAATGCAAACTCCAAGGGTACCCAGGTATTAACCGATGTATTCAAAACATCTCTCACTATTTTTTCTGATCATCCATGATCACAGACATCAAAAAGCATATCAAATCATGCCGAAAATGTTAAGAGAAGAAGAGAAGGAAACAGCAAGAAAGATTCATGGTCCAAAATTTTTCGAACGTTGAACCGCTCTCGTCGTGGGCAATCGACATCACGGGACCATTCACTTGCAGTAAAGACGGCATATGATATGCAATCACATACATGGACCTCACCAGCAGATAGGTTGAGGTGGACGCCGTTCCAGACGCCAAGGCATCGACGATCGCCCAAAGTATAGTCCACACCATTCTCTGCAGATACAGGAGGCCAATCAGGCTTCTTTCTGATCAGGGAAGTAACATGCTTGCACAGATCATGGAGGCAGTATGTCATTTAGTCGGGACCGACAAAGTAAAGACAACAAGCTATCACCCTCAGACTAACGGAAGACTTGAGCGCTTCCACAAAGACATGAAGTTTGTGCTCTCTTGCTACATTGACAAAAACCAAAAGAACTGGACAGACTTCCTTCCTTTTGCTGCCTTCGCTCACAATTCTGCAGTACACACGAGCACAGGAGTTTCTCCGTTCTTTTGTCTCTTTCAACGACAGCCAAACCACCCCCTACGTTACCTTGTTTCACTAACAGAAGCAGGAGGACCTGCCCGAGTACGTTGAGCTTCTTGCTGAGCTGCAAAATGAATCAAAAGATAGAAGAAAACTTTTTGAGGCAGCAGCACAGCAGAGAATGCTCAGACTGCTTCGCATCGATCCAAAGAAAGTACTGGAATACAAAGAAGGCATGTACGTATGGCTGGAAAAGCCGCCTACTCAAAAAAGAATCAGCAAAGCACTCGCACCATTGTATGAAGAGCCGTACATGATCACGCAAGTGAGACCGAATCGCACTCTGGTCATCAAAAAGCCGGGAAGCCAATCAAGCCAAACGGTAAACAGACACAGAGTGAAACCGTACTTCAGCAGAGATTACAAGGAAAACGAAGAGATTTTTAATACGCATGTGAGGAAAGAAGAACAAAACGACCAACCTGAGAAAAAAGAAGGACAAGAAAGAGACACAGAGAAGAAGATGAGATCGCCTGCAGACGGAGACAACAAAGAACAGGAGGATGAGGAAATGGAAACGGAAACTCGACCGCTTCCGGAAAAGGAATTCGATTTCTTTTCCAACAGGAAGCCATTGAGGAAGGAGAGACCATTCTCTTTTACTATCACTCAGCAGGAGAGTTGCAGGTGAAAGAACGAATCAAGGCGAGAATAGAAAACATCAGGACAGTCAAAGGAGAACAGCACTTCACATTGCATTTCTTGGAAGGAGCACTTATAAGGAAAGCTCGACACAGAAAGGGAGACTGGAAAGTAGAAAGAAGAGAACTTACTGAAAACAAACAGGACATACTCACAAACCGTGACTCTGTAAGAATCGTTCTCGAAGCCATCTACTGGCAAGTAATCGAACAGCAAAGCTCGGCTTCCGCACAGAGTGAAAGCGTGTTGCCATTCAAGCATTCCCTTGAGACCGAAAAGAAAAAGACGAGACAGAAGAAGCAAATGGTTGAAAAAGAAGACACAGACCCGAACAGGAGTGCGATGTCAGACTACAATGTGAAAGAAGTCATAGGAAAAAGAGAAAAAGACGGGAAAGTTCAATACTCACTCGTCTATGAAGGGTTCCCGGACGAGTCGTGGTGGACCGATGGAGAAGACTGCGACTGTCCTGCACTCATTCGAGAATTCGAGGAGGGACCAAAAGTCAAAAGAGGGACGGAAATCATGAAAGCAAAATGACGGAAGCCGGACCGAGAACAATTTATGATGACATGAATGATAAAAGAAATGAATGTCTGCATGATTTATATATGAATAAAGTGAATGTTTGCATGAATCCATGACGGATGGAGTAATACCTCAAGTCGAAATCGAACGGACCCGAAGCATGCTGCCGCTAACGATAGGATCGATTGAGTGACTAATGGAATTGATCAATAGAGAAAGACCGAACACAGAGCTCCGCCAAATGCCTCTCTGCCGTAACTCCTTGCCAGACCTCGAAAAAAAAATTTGATCGATTGAATCAAAATGAAGCAAACCCAAAAACTCGAAAAGCAGTTAAACTGCATAAACATCAAATCATCTCGAAAGAGAAATTAGGCGTAGAAAACCTCAAACCGACAACGATCCATCCATCCATCCANAGACCCGAACAGGAGTGCGATGTCAGACTACAATGTGAAAGAAGTCATAGGAAAAAGAGAAAAAGACGGGAAAGTTCAATACTCACTCGTCTATGAAGGGTTCCCGGACGAGTCGTGGTGGACCGATGGAGAAGACTGCGACTGTCCTGCACTCATTCGAGAATTCGAGGAGGGACCAAAAGTCAAAAGAGGGACGGAAATCATGAAAGCAAAATGACGGAAGCCGGACCGAGAACAATTTATGATGACATGAATGATGAAGGAAATGAATGTTTACATGATCCATATATGAATGAAGTGAATGTTTGCATAAATCCATGATGGATGGAGTAATACCTCAAGTCGAAATCGAACGGACCCGAAGCATGCTGCCGCTAACGATAGGATCGATTGAGTGACTAATGGAATTGATCAATAGAGAAAGACCGAACACAGAGCTCCGCCAAATGCCTCTCTGCCGTAACTCCTTGCCAGACCTCGAAAAAAAAATTTGATCGATTGAATCAAAATGAAGCAAACCCAAAAACTCGAAAAGCAGTTAAACTGCATAAACATCAAGTCATCTCGAAAGAGAAATTAGGCGTAGAAAACCTTAAACCAACAACGATCCATCATTCGAATCATCCATCCATCCATCCATCCATCCATCCATCCACCCCATCCATCCATCCATCCATCCATCCACCCGATCACCCATTCATCCACGCATGCACCTATACACACGAACCCTCCCTGGAGCAGCACCGTATACCGATCGGTGACTGATGAATAAAAGCAGATAACACTGACCTGCCAGGCGCATATATAACCCACAGCCTCCGATTCTGACGCCTTCGTGGCGAGAAGTCGTATGCACATGCGTACAAAAGGTCCCCCAGGGGGTGAGTTGGCCACTCACACCACCAGGACCTCCCAGGGAGAGGTAAAGTCGCCGCTCAATCGCTCGTACTGGGCCCCCGCTCCCCAGTACATCATCATCAACCTGCACATATACACACACACACACACACACACACACACACATACACACAAATACCGAACCAAGCCTCGCGCCCAGGCTTATTCAAAAAAAAAAATGCTCATACAGACATAAGCAAATTCTCTAAACTCACAAGTGGTTGGCACTTCGGTGCATTTACTCTTTGCATCTGAAAGGGTGCGAATAGTATGGGCACTCAGCAGAAGGCTGAGTATGCCACGACCTAACGACCATACCCATACGTATTCACCCACCAACCAGTCTATGAGAACCTTCTTCACTCACCTGCATCTACTCACTCACCCAATCACCCCTCATTTTTCACTTACCCAATCAACCACCCACTCCTTTGAACGCAAAAGAAACAAAGACACAAAAAGACAAGAGACAGCAGGAGACGGATAGAGATGGCAGAGAATGGCGAGACTCGAAAAAGAGACGTCGACGAACGACTTGACAATGAACGTCGAGTTACACCGCCTCGGAGAGCCCTGCAAACAGACAAGCATCAGAGAGAAACAGAAAGAGAAAGAAAGCGAGTAAATGAATGACCAGTGAGCCTAAGTTAGAGTATAGAAAGGGGCGATACACTCATATATTCGAAAAGAGGCAACTGAAGGAGAAGAGAAAGAATGAGACGGATCAAACTCAGGGAGAGACGAGAACAGCGTGACAAGAACTATGAAAAGAAAGAGAAGGGAGAAGAGAATAACGTAACAAGAACTGCGAAAAGAAAGAGAAGGGAGACGAGGATAACGTGACAGGAAATGCGAGAAGAGAGAGAAAGAAAGAATGTTCTGATCAATTTTTTTTGAAAGTGCCTACCTGAAGGAAAAAGAAGATGGCGACGAGGTAGGGAAGATGCATAGAGATCCTTACCGTAGACGCACGCAGAGAAATCCTTGCCGTAGACGTAAGCAGAGAGATCCTTGCCACGGACGTGAGTATAGGGATCCCTTCTGTGGAAGAAAGCACGGTGGATGATCAATGTGATGCCGAGAATGGACGGGGAGGAGAACGGAGGAGATGTGCTGGAACGGCGAGAAGACGATGGAGATGTGGAAACACATGTTGCATACGTACGATCGACTCGTAGTGGAAGGACTCGACGATAAAGATCGATGTATTGATGACATCATGGATCATGAAGGAGGACTCGAATGTTGGATCCAGTCCACAGAGATGTAAACCAGCAAGATGCAAACAGAAAGAGGGAGCAACACAAGGATGAGTCAGAGAAGAGATGAGTATGCAACCAGATAACAGCAGCTTGATCATCACAAAAGATACGGTAGGATTGGCATATCATGGACCGACCTCACTCTTTGACCTGACCTGGAGTGAAAGGGTGCACCGAGGTAGAAGAGACTCACTACAGAGTACAACAACACTACTGGAGAATAGAAGAAGGCATGACCATACGTCAAACAACAGCAAGGCAGTGACTGACCACGATAAACAAAAGTTACACCAGAATGGGAAGACTCAGAGTAGTATCTGCAAGACTCATAACAAGAGTTGACACCAGAAAGTAACCCAAAGATAAAGGAGGGGAGGGAGAGATACTGAGCAATCGGTACGAGCGACACTGAATCTCAAGCTGAGCTGTGAAAGATATCGAGAGCTTGCTACAGGAGACGACAGCAAAATAAAAATTCGGCCGGAGATCGGCCAAGAAGCGACCGGCAAGCGGCCGAAAGAAACACGTCAAGGAGGCGAAAAATCGGAAAAGAGAGGCCTTCCGGAAACCGATTCTTTTCGACCAAAATCGGTTGAAAGCCGAATAAGAGACATGCACAGACACGTATGTTCGGCTGACAGCCGGCCAAATCGATTGACCGAAAATTTCCCTACAAAGAAATTGCAAGCCCGACATCTTGATCAACTCTCTTCAAAACTTTTGGCAACTTTCTTCAAACCCCACTCTTCAATCACTATGATCAAGTTGAACCAGCTGAAATCCAAATCCTCTTAAGCCTGATCATAACCACTTCCCTCTTCAAGAAACTCTTACATCTACGGAAACAAAAGCCAACATGTTCGCAAACAACGGTCCCAGCACCTACCTTACCCCATACCCTGACTATCCGAACCAGATGCCGATCCCACACTCCTTCTCCTCCCAAACCAAAGCACATATCCAAGCCGCTATGAACACAGATACCCAGACTGAGGAAGGAGCCGCAGCATGGAGAGAGAACCTCTCAGAGGTCACCACACTAACCACAATGACAAAAAGCGAGACCGAGAAAGAGGAGACTCACCGATACAACCCCTTCGCCCCGCAGTCTCCTCATCCAGTCTTCCAGCAACCTGATATCAACCCTGACGTGCTCCCGCATGTCATCAAGCAGCAAGATATTAAACAGAAGGAAGTGGCGGCCCAGAAAAAAGCAAAGAGAGTAATCAAAGGAAGAGAGAGACTCGTGGAGAGCATCGAGGGCAAAGTTCAGAGGAGGAAGAACCCCGCGTACAGATGCATCCGATACCCAGTGGACTCTCGAACCTAGGCGGTGACCAAGGTGAAGGTCACGATGGAGAGAATTGGGCTCGCCAGACAGTGAATTTTTTTTTCTCTCTCGCGGTCGCGCGATCTTGAGTGCTTTGCGGGGCCGTGCGCGCTCATAATTAAGGTATTACAATGATGCATGCATGCGTTGCGATGAGGTACGATGAAATATGCGTCGTAATGTTGCTCTGAGTGTTGCTCTGTGATGATGTGCTACGATGCTCTGGCGGTGCGTGGATCGTTGATTGGATTAAATATGCGGCTTTCCTCATGATTTAGCTCGATTAATCCGTTCGATGAGTCTGTGAAGTCCAGGTGTCAGTGCATGAATTGTATATAGTGTGTGCATGCGCATAACCAATGTGCAAGAGTGTTTATAAGTACATTACGGTATTACTACATGCATGCGGTGCTGAAAAAAAAAAGAATGGTCATAAGAACATACAATCTGAAACAGTCCTTGAAGTACAAAAAAAGAGAAAAAAAAAAACACAACCTTAAGAATCGGTGAAGCATCAGGAATGTTAAAATTTTTTTTTAACGACTGTACTGAACTGTATATAATATTAATTGCCTAGAAAGGAACGAATGCTATGCGATTACATTATGTATGAATCGAGCGTGGAATCTCGATCTTAGAAAGGGGCGAATGCTATATGCTATCAAAGCGTGACTAAAAAGAAAATGAGAATTAAATAAATTGACTTAATTGAAAATAGTGCTAAGCAAAAGAGAATGGTGTGTGTCGCTTACGTTCATGACTTAGTGATTAACATACAACATTAACAAACAGAAGATCATAAGTTCAATCCTTGCTACCTGTTTTTTTAAGGATCAACAAGGAAAGAGACGGGACATTAACGTCCTGTACTATACAGATTTTGGCCTGTCGTATTTCGATCGAAATCACATGAAAGACTTCCGAAAGACTTTCTGGAAGACTACTATGAAATCAGATCGATCGCTGAATCGCAAGAAAGCTCCATGCTCCTGATATCGATTGAGTCTGTCACGAGGGATCGACCTGAACCGCTCCAGCGATATCAAACCCTGAAGACTCTTGAACCTCTGTAAGCACTCACTACTACGTAGTGACCATGTTTGATTTAATTTGATTTGATTTGATTTGATTTGAGGTAGGGCTTAAGCTCAAATCAAATATCCAGTCAGGGAGGACCTAGTGTTTAAAGATCTATCAAATACGATCAAATATTTGATCAATATGACTTTCAACCTCAAATATGAAGGTCCCGAAAAAATGAAGAAGGAGGCATTTGTTTTTAGAGCCGGATACGCAAAAAAAATATGATCCGTGCAAAAGGGGGCAAATGTGATTCAGTGTCAGGTGAAAATACAAGGAGCCGAGGGGGAAGGAGAAACTATTTGTGTCTCACCCCGTTGTCATCTCTCCGCAACCGAATAGAAGCCCAGGAGCACCCACTCCTGGAAAGCCGAAAAGCCAGAGAAAAAGCTCTTAGCAGCTCCCACCACCGATCGATTCGATTCACATTGAAGAAAGTGATCATGAAGAAGAGGAAAAGGAAGTGCCATAAAGCTGAGTGATTGTCACCTCAATTTTGGTACGTGCTCTAACTTTATTGTATCAACAAAAAGTTATATCACAACTTATATGCAATTTCAAATCTATCAATTTTACGTTCTTAATCTCTATTAGTACTAGAGTGAGTCTCAGTGACTAATGTATATACACTGCCACACAGGCATATTGTTTTTACGGAACTGATAAGTTATAATTTTATGTATATTTTTTTAAATTTTTGAAACACGCATCAGAAATGTTCTGATAACTATTGTCATAAGAAAAATGATCAGAGTGATAGTAAGTCAGTGACTCAGTGAGGAACCCTAAGAGGTTAACCTCAAATCTTACCTCAAATATCAAATATTTGAGGTTAAAGCTCAAATCAAATCAAATTAAATCAAATCAAATCAAATCAAATCAAACATGGTCACTACTCACTAGCGCCAACCGGGCCCAACCCCTCTAAGTAGACCTTAACACTGTTATTGTCCTCAGGCTGATGTTCATCTTTTTCCTTTTCATCCCATTTGTCAAGTTAGCAAGAAAGCAACTATGAAGGGGTTTTTGATCTTGATCTTATCATGCAAGTGATAATAAATCGACGATCGTGCCTTTTTTAGTTAAAAAGCAAGTGTAATATGTAAAACACGTCACATGCAAAGGCTTAGGCTGTATGTGTGCAACAAAGAACTTGATTGAAAAGTCAATGAAAACGGCCTGGAAGAGATTCCAGGTGGGCCATAGGGTGTGGTCTGAGCCTCAGTGATGGGGCACACCCCCCTACCGTTTGCGGGGGCGACTTTTACAAGACAAAATGGCGACAGTACTCAAAGGCACCACTAAATCACTTATCACTTATCACTTATACTAGTCTAATAGTATAATTTGAAATCAAATACTATCGCTAAACACTGGGTCGCACTAGGTTTCATGGCGAGCCTAGCTAAACATTGTAAGTTATTCTAGGAGTTGTTGCGAACGCCTTCAATTTAGGCTTCAAAGTTCAAATGCTAGTTCAAATGTCTTTAAACACATAGTCTTTTTCATTTTTGGTCTCAAATCGAATAGAATCAATTGATGAATAAAGCCTATCATAAAGCTAAATAAAAAAATGTAAGCAATTTCACTTTTCTTGATTATATCATCTTCTCGAGCATCTTTGATCATCTTTATTGACAAATGAAAACAAATTTCATAAATATATCAAAAATGTAGGCAAAACGATATAAAACATATATATAATTGAATAATATAAATGTAAACGCAAGCCTCGCAAGGTAAGACAACGCATAGTCGCATACTGTAACAATGCAACATTATGCAGCGTGCATGTTTTTTGTTTCTACTCTTTCCAGTATGCACGTTCTTGAGTTATGGCGATCTACGAAGGCCACCCGAAAATCCGGAAAGATTGTGGAATCTCAAACGCTTTCATCGCAGCGAAAAGTCACTTTGAAGGCGGTAAGAGAGCAAGGAGGCGAAGACATGGAGCTGCAGACAGCATGGCGGCCCTACTAATGAAGAGAAAAGAAATCCATGTCTGTCATGTTGGTCGTTGTCCTCTTGCTCCCCTCCCTTCTCTCTCTTCAGCCAGCCATCCCGACATGCAGCCGTGCCCACGTCCACTCGCCCAAGTCGGTCTGCACGGTCCTCCTGTCTCACTCCTTGGCCTCCCTCGACAACCTGCAAGCAACGCCAACGCACGTGATCATACAAACACGCTCGTGAACATCCACCCCATACACTGCAGGGGCGCAGTGGGGGGTAGATTAAAAAAAAACACGTCGATTTTGTCCCAGCTACGTCGAATCGACTTCTGTCCGGGTGAGGAGGAATGGTTCTCCCTCTCCTTTCTCCCCCTCCATCCGAGCACAGACACCAGGATGAGGCTTCTTTGTGATTGCAGTCATCTATCCAACACTCCACGAGAACCACAGCAACCACCATGCATGCGGCATCAATGGAATCTAAGCAAGCCACTCAGATGATCCTTGCAAGGGAGAGGAAGCATTAAATTCAGGACAAGGACAGTCATGCCAGAGCTCTAGCTCCGAATTCATGCAGTCTGTCTCTTCCTCCCCCCCTCTGATTTGTTGCAGGTCGAAATGCCATCAATACCTTCACGGACATGAAAACGCGAGTTCCAAAGACGCATTGAGGCCAGCGAGCAAGAGGAGAGAAAGGTCATGAATGAGCATCAGAGCATATAAGATGGACCAGCATACAAACCAGCAAGGCGGGCAGGCAGGCAGGCAGGCTGGCAGGGAGGCACGGATGCATCCATGAGCAGGCAGACAGAAAGACAGAGAGACAGACCATTTGAAGAACTCCTGGTAGCTGATCAAGCCGTCTCCGTCGGAGTCTGCCATGTGGAGAAGCTCGTCGGCTTCCTCTGCATACATACAGCGGATAAAACGCAATGATAGAGGCTCTTTCTGTCTCTTTCTTCCTTCCTTTCTTTCTCTCCTTCTCATTCTCTCTCTTTTTCTTCTTTCTCTGTTTCTGTTTGTCTCTTCTTGTTTTGTTCTATGCCTAAAAGCCCCCCTAAAAAGAGAAACAGAAAGAAAAAGTCATATAGTCTGTCTGTCTCATCTTTCTGTCTGTTTGTATCCCTTTGTTGTCTCTCTCTTCCCCCCTCGGACAAGCAAGCCGATTCCGCATCTCTCTCTCCTACATGCGCAGAGAAGAGGGGAGGGAGGGAGGGAGGAAGGGAGGGGGAGAGAGAGAGAGAGAGAGAGAGAGAGAGACCGTGACCACTGCCTCTGCTTGGTCTGAGATGTCTACCCACATAGCCCGAGACCCACGGACCGACCGACCTTGAGACAGGGGGTTTCTTCCCACGCTGGTCAGAAGATGGCGAAGTTCGGGTGGGGAGATGAAACCGTTCCTGCATTCATTCATTCATTTATTCACTCATTCATTTGTCAGTCCGTGCATCCATCCATCTATTCAGGGTGTTGGACGCGGAACGAAAGTCACGTTGTCTGTGCGTGCGTCGATCGAACACAATTTGCAGGAGACCAACGACGAGAGTCGGAACGTTCTCACGTGAGTCGGACTTTGATGGCTGCCTC
This sequence comes from Chromera velia, assembly GCA_018398765.1. Classification (NCBI taxonomy): domain Eukaryota; family Chromeraceae; genus Chromera; species Chromera velia. The sequence goes on along the minus strand of JAHBMJ010000429.1, from coordinate 30,918 downwards.
CGTTTTGTCATTCTTCCATTATCCTTCGAGGTACCCCAGCAGAATGTGCCCTTCATACATAGGCTCTTACGTGCGCTGAAAAAGAAGAAGAAGCAAAATGGGCAGAGAAAGGGGAAGAAGTGCAAGTGTAAAGGACAAGGGAAAAAGAAAGAACAAACACAAAACAAGAAAGCGGTCTGCACCGAAGCCAAGGAAGCCGCGAGGAAAGGAAGGGGAACGGTGAGAAGCACATGGAGGAGCGCAAGAGAGGAGGTGAAAAGAAAGTGGTCAGGGAGGAAGTGCGGAGGTAGAAAAGCAAGGAAGAAAAGCAAGGAACGGAGGACCGAAGAATGTAAGAAACAGACGAAACAAAGCAGGATGGATTGAATGGACCGACCCATTATCAACTGAAGTCCTAAACTCACTCCTCTACCAATCGACTCCTATTCAGAAAGTGTATCTGGTCCAATACCAAAAAATCCCTACTTCATTCATATCTTTTGGTTCAGGACTGCTGCAGGTACTGACTTGTCCTTGTCCAAGAGAGCGAAAGCCTGCAGAACGTCATCTTCTGCCTCCAGACCCAAAAGCTTCTTCCTCATGATTGAGTAGAACTCATTGAAGTCAACTTGACCGTCACCGTTCTCATCGATGTCTGCGAGCATACACGTGCGCCAATGGGGTTTTAACAAGAGAACAAACAGTCGATCGTGCCAACTGAGCAGACAAGCGCGGAATCAAAAACGCATAAAGGGCATCCATCACTTTCCTTGAGCTCTCCCATGAAGTTCACATGAGCTCCCCTTTGTCTGAAATACCAGAAAGACCTACCGTCAATGATCAGTTGGATGTCCTTGTCAGGGATATGAGGAGCCACCTTCAGCATGGCTTTCTTCATCTCGTCCAGGCTCAGCGTGGCTCCCGTCTGGCCCACCTCTCCGTCGGTGTTGAAGGAGTCAAACACAGCCCTGATGGCCTTTTTCTGCAAACGGCGAGACCCATAAAGGAAACACAGATCTTCAGTCTGACAAAACGATTGATGCCAGGTGCAAACGGCCAAGACCTCTACAGATCTCCTGTGGTCACTTCACGGCATCCTTAGACTTACCTCCTCTTCGGAGAGCTCTCGCCGAGGTCCTGCCATTGCCGCCATTGTGTGTGTGTGTGGGAAAAGACAAATTTCGAACCACGCAGGTACTGGAGACCAGGACTACCCAGCCAGGACAACAGACTTGCTCAGAGGTATAGGAACGTACTCTCCGATCAAGCGCAATCAAACAGTTCACACAGGCTTCTTGGGTTCTGACAGTTCGGCAGAAGCTATCGAGTTGGATGCACTGTCAAGCAACGTCGAACTCCGCTGCGGAGATCCTGGGGAGAACCAAGGAGAACCTTGCCTATGGACTGACGGACGCAAGACATGCAGGTCATGAAAACAGTTCGGCGCGGCGCCGCGCATTGTCCGCATGCGCCGCCGCGCGCGGCCCGTGGTCCCGGGGCTATCCGCGCGGCGCCGCATTGCATGGATTGAAGAGACTGACAGTGTCTGTCTGACACACATACACACACTGATCAGTATCTGATCAGTGATCACAAACTGACAGCTTATCCAACGCCCCGGTGAATGCTGGCGATTGCTGCGAGCATAACAGATGATCGAACAGACTCCGATGTGCTCCTTCTTAACACAAGAATCGAGAGAGGAGAAGCCCCCGGTTTCTTTTCAAACATAAAAGCAGGATTGAAATCAGTTGTTCCGCGAATCGTGTGTATCGACTCTAGCAGGAAGAGCAGTCCAGCAAAAGAAGTCCAGCGAGGGCTGCGGTCCATTGGGTTCTCCGGTCTGTATCACATACGAAAGAGCGGTCCTGGCGCCCTGTGCGCCTGCTAGCCGCGGTTCGCCATAAACGCGTTTAGGGGCAGCAGCCGTGCGCCCGTCCCGCCGCGGCCTCCTGGAGACTCTTGTCTTTTCTGTTGCAGATACGTTCGGCAAGCCGGTTCGTCAGTTCCCTGAAGTCTTCTTGTATGTGGGATCAGGCTGTGAGCACTTCACAGTCCTGCAAAGAGTGAATTTGCACTCCACCTGTCTCTTTTCTGTTGTGTTGTGTTGTGTGTGCAGCCTTTGCGATGCAGGGATTCCGAAATTGGGGCAGCAACCTGGTCTGTTGACCTTTTTTTCTTTTCTTCATCGGGTACTTTGTTGGATATGGGACGACAGTGTTCATCATACATTTGTTGGCCTTCTTTGAGATGCCGTTCATTTTGTCAAGTCCCTCTGTCTCCTCGGTTTTGTCCTTTCTTACTTCTCCACTTGACTCATGTCTTTCCCTCCGTATCTCCGTCTCTCCCTCTCTTTCTCTCTTTTTTTGTTTGTATCTTTCTCATTTGCTTTCTTGCTACCTTGTTTTCTTTCTTTCTTTCTTTCTTTTTCTTTCTTTCTCTCTCTCTCTCTCTCTCTCTTTCTTTCTTTCTTTCTTTCTTCCCTTCTTTCTTTCTTTCTTTTCTTTCTTTCTTTCTTTCTTTTCTTTCTTTCTTTCTTTCTTTCTTTCTTTCTTTCTTTTCTTTCTTTCTTTCTTTCTTCTTTCTTGCCTTTCTCTCTCTCTCTCTCTCTCTCTCTCGCCCTCTCCCCTCTCCCTCGACCTTTGCTCTCGCCATGTGTGTCCGCTCATCCTTACATGCATTATGCTTTCCCGTCAGATTCGCAACAAATTCGGTACGCGGCATACGATTGGCAATCGGACGGTGGTTGAAGACCGGAAGCTGGCAGAGGGAGGGTTTGGAATCGTCTTCGCTGCCCACGATGTTGACACGGGGGAAGAATTTGCACTGAAGAAAATTCTCTGCCAGGACAGGGAGAGGTACTCCGAGGCGAAACAGGAAGCTGAGATGCTGGTCAGAAGGGAGGGAGGGAGGAGAGTTGGAGGAGTAAACAGCAATTTGTTGCTTGCAGAAAGGCTCTTGCTTTGCGTTTTACAGCAGGGCGGCTTTCTTGATTCTGTCCGACTCTGTGTCGATCACAATTTCTCATGTTTTTTTAAATGGATGCCTGCCGGATCGGCGTAGGTCTCGGTCGAGTCGACAGATTTTGTTTTCTAGATCAGAATAAAAAAGTGAGATGAACGTTCCCGTCTCCGCATCTGTACGCAAAAGAAAATATTTAGATATCTGTCCGGTTCATTTCGTATCGCGTTTTTCTCTTTTCCTTCGCCAGCTGCTTCTTGGACTCATCCGTTTCTTTTGCCCCTTAAATAGTTCCATTCCTTCTTCTTACAGGCGATGATCCCCTCTCACCCGAACCTAGTGGGGTATATCGGGCATCGGGTGGACACCCACTGTAAGTCTGTTCGGCTGGAGAATCTCTCTGTCTTCGAGTTTAACTGCCTTTTTTTTGCCCTTTTTCGGGGTGTTCTCCCACTGAATAGGGGCATTTCAATCGAAAAGGGAAGTGAAGCAATCAGACTAGGCAGCCGACCTGCGGATCGAAAGAGAGAGAGAGACAGACAGACAGACAGACAGACAGACAGACAGACAAACAGACAGACAGACAGACAGACAGAGAGACAAACAGACAGACAGACAGACAGACAGACAGAGACAAACAGACAGACAGACAGACAGACAGAGAGACAAACAGACAGACAGACAGAGAGACAAACAGACAGACAGACAAACAGACAGACAGACAGACAGACAAACACACAGACAGACTATATGTTTCTTCTTCTTCTCCCTCCTTTTCTTCACACAGACAGACAGACAAACAGACAGACAAACAAACAGAGAGACAAACAGACAGACAGACAGACAGACAGACAGAGAGACAAACAGACAGACAGACAGACAGACAGACAGAGAGACAAACAGACAGACAGACAGAGAGACAAACAGACAGACAGACAAACAGACAGACAGACAGACAGAGAGACAAACAGACAGACAGACAGAGAGACAAACAGACAGACAGACAGACAAACAGACAGACAGACAGACAGACAAACAAACATACATACAGACAGACAAACACACAGACAGACAGACAGACAGACAAAAACACACAGACAGAAAGACAGAGACAGACAGACAGACAGACAGACAGACAAACACGCAGACAGAGAGACAGACAGACAGACAGACAGATAGACAGACAGACAAAAACACACGGACAGACAGACAAAAACGCAGACAGAGAGACAGACAGACAGACAGACAGACAACTGATGGTGTCAGAGAGACCTACCGCATCTGGCGTGTCACTTTTCGGCTGCCTGCGGGTCCATTCATTCATCGATCTTTCCTGGGAACAATAGAAGAGGAAAAGAAAATATTCAGTGACTCGATCAGTGTCAGGCTTGGCTCGGGTCAACCTGAAGTCGGGCGTTTGTGCAAAGAAAAGTTTTTCTCATCATGGTCTTCAGCGGAGATCGTTACGCGTTCTTACTATCTGTGGTGAACAACATCTTTCCCCGCTCCATTTCTGTCTGTGCACATTCTGCAGCACGATCGTGCAAGGAGATTCTGTTGTTGATGGAATTTTGCCCCGACGGCCATTTGTTGGATCTGTTGGACCTCCACGGAGGCAGGCTGAACGAGGAGGCAATCGTAACGGTGATGCGGGACCTCTGCAGGTGTGTCTTTTGATTGGGTTTGTGTTTTTCTTTCTTTCTTTCTTTCTTTCTTTCTTTCTTTCTTTCCTTTCTTTCTTTCTTTCTTTCTTTTCCTTTTTTTTCCTTTCTTTCTTTCTTTCTTTCTTTTCCTTTTTTTTCCTTTCTTTCTTTCTTTCTTTCTTTCTTTCTTTTCTTTTTTTCTTTCTTTCTTTCTTTCTTTCTTTCTTTCTTTCTTTCTTTCTTTCGTTTCTTTCTTTCTTTCTTTCTTTCGTTTCTTTCGTTTCTTTCGTTCCTTTTGTTCTTTCTTTCTTTCTTTCTTTCTTTCTTGGAGTGGTCGGTCTTTGTGTCGATGGGACACCGGGGTAGGCACATGCAGTCTTCTGTCTGTCAAAGAATTTTCTTCTCTGTCTTCTCAAAAGGAGGGAGGGAATCTTCAGGACGATAGAGCGCAGTTTCCTTGGATGTAATGTTCCCTTCTTTGCATTTGCTTTATTCTTCTCTCCCGTCTGCTTATCGTCCTATTCTCTCCTGTCTGTTGTGCGGTCTGCTTCACAGTTTCTCGCTTTTGTGGCATTTTCTTTGGTTCATCCTCGATGAAATGTCTACAATTTTCTAAGCTCCGTTTCCTCTTGCAGGGGACTCTCCCACCTCCACTCCCTCCAACCATCGGTAGCGCACCGCGACGTGAAGGTGAGACCTGCCTTCTCCGTCCGTTCGTCCGTCCATGGTTCTCTCTGTTTTTGGAGAGAGCACTAAAGAAAGGAAAGGTGGTCTCCTGCTTAGTTGACTCCCTCCCTCTCCTCCATCCCCCCCCTCCTTATGTGCATCCACACGCCTGTGCGGGCTAGCGGAAGAGAAGAGAAAACATAAGAGAGAGAGACAAATGAACGAACTCTGTTGTTCATGTGATCTGTTGGCCTGCAGGTAGAGAACGTGTTGCAGTGTCGTGGCTCATTCAAACTCTGCGACTTTGGGTCTTGTTCAACTGCTCACGTTGACACTCGGTCGGTCGGTCGGCTGGTGTTCTGTTGTTTGGAGCGGCCCGGTTTTGATGAGGGTCCAGCAACTCGATCTCCGCATGGATAGTCCTTTTCCCAGCATCCAGTTAGCTGAGTGGAAGAGAGCTGCACTCGAGTGCACGTTGTGTGAGATGGATGCATGGACGGGGGGGGGGCGATCAGGTTGACTTCTTGAGACTTTAACGCTTTTTCGGACTTTCTTTCCCCCCCTATGCCCCTTAGGTAGAAGCTTCATCGATCGCCACTCTCCCACACACATGCACACACACACACCGCATGGATTGTGGGAATTTTTTGTGTGTGTGACCTTCTTCTTGCAGAACTTGCAACCGCGAACAGCTGCTTCGACAGCAGGAAGACATCGAACGCCACACCACCCTCATGTACAGGTCAGAGCTCTCTCTCTCTCTCTCTCTGTGTGTGTGTGTGTGTGTGTGTGTGTGTGTGTGTACTTCTCCTGTTGGATTTCCTTTTTTTCAATTCGATTCTCTTCCGTTCCCCAAGTTTGCTTCCGCTCGTGCAGAACAGGATGCACAATATGTGTGTGTATGTGGATGTGTGCAGGGCGCCTGAGATGGTAGACCTGTACAAGGGTTTCGAGGTCGGCCCGAAGGTGGACGTCTGGATGACCGGCTGCGTTCTGTACACGCTGGTGTTCTACAGACACCCATTCCAGGACCAGTCCTCACTGGCAATTGCGAATGGGAACTTTACGATGCCGGAATCCTCCGAGTCAGTCGGTCGGTCAGATAGACACACAGAACTAATTGCTTGCCAGTCTGTCTGCCAGACAGGTGTGCGGCCCTGTGACTTGTTTCTTCGGTCAGTCAGTCAGTCAGGCCCTCCTTTTTGAGCAACGCGATCACTGGAGACAGCCACCGAACGATCCAACAGGGGAGAGAAGTACAAAATATTCTGTGGGGGATCCCCCTTGTTTTCTTTCGCTCTTTGTTCGTCACTCAATCCGTCCCTGCCTTCATTCCTGCCTGCCTGTCTGTCTGTCTGTCTGTCTGTTTTCAGTGTGTCCAAGAAGTTGCGGGATGTGATTAAGTGGACGCTGGCGGTTGACCCTCGAAATCGACCATCGGGTGGGTCCTTTTTTTCTATTACTAACATTAATACATTTTTCTATCTTGTCCTCTCTCTCTCTCTCTCTCTCTCTCTCTCTCTCTCAGGAAAAAGGACAAGTCGGAGGGGAAGAAACCAGGATGAATGTTTGCTCCCCTTCTGTCCGCGATTCTTTCCTTTCGTATTTCTTTCTTTCCTTCTTTCTTCCTTTAGTGCTCTCTGGAGTCTTTCCAGTGACACGGGTCGTTTGCGCTCGAGACTTTTTTCTCTCTTCTGTCTGCGTTTAGATACACCACAATAAATCCTCTTCAATGAACGCAGTCGCCTACTGCGGTCCTCCTCTTCCCTCTTTTTCATCTTGAGCCGGCTATCCTGCCCTATATATGTGAAACTGGTTGACCCTGTCCGATTCATCACCTCCGTCCGTTTTTTTTTTTTCGCGTCTTCACGTAGACTGCATTCACATGTCTTTCCCAGGAAAAATGAAGCACTCTCACAGTTGTTGTCCGACTCGTTAAATTGTTTGTTTCCCCTCTGCGTCCGTACACGTGTCTCCAGAGGTTTCCCTTTCTTCCCGTGACTCTCTCTGACTGTCTGAACGACGGACAGACAGACTTTCCCTGTTCGCTCCTTGGCCTTATCTATGCGCATGTGCAGCACACCAACTCGCGGAAATCTTCGATCGATGGCATGCGGTTTCAAATATTGAAATCCCTCAGGTAGGTCGGTCCTAACATACACAGCGTTTTTCTCTCTTTCTCTCTCACGCGCGCGCTTTTTCTTGCTGTCTGTCCTCTTTCCTTCAGAAAATGGCCTCTTCCGTGGATACATTTCTTCCCAATGCCGAAATTCCCCTCAATGGACCTCAAAGGATTTCTTTCATTTCTTTTTTCTGTCTCGTTGCTCTTTTTTTGAGCGCATGTCGTTTTTCGTTGACGTCTGTTTTCTTACCAAATGTCCACAATGAAAAGAAAAGAAGACCGGAAAAGACCAATATCTGTCTGTACTTATAACAGGATGCGCAAAAGAGAGGTCAGGGAGCGGCAGCTTCAGGAGCACACCGACCTGGCAGTGCCCAGGCAACCACAATGAAGAGCGGTGAGAGGGGTGACAAGGGGAAAGGTCACACAAACACAACGAGTCGACTCCCCGCTCGTCCTTCGCTCTGTCACAGACTTGCTGAAACAGAGGCCCAGGCAGCAATCAGGGCGTCAGGGGGGGAGGCGGTCCTCTCCACTGATCTTTTCGCAAACTTCCCCCCTGCAGCCTCCTCAGATGACCCAGCAGGCAATGCCCCCCCCTCTGTGACAGTGGATGATGCGGAGGGTCCACATTTCCCTGCCCCCCCTAGTTTAGGAAATTCCCCCGCACAACCGCGCTTTGATCTCCTGGCATCCCCAAAAGGGGGGGGGGAAGCCCCCGCTGTGCCTCTTCCTGTCACTGCACCGCCTCCCGGAGCACGGGGGGCAGGTCCGAGCAACGTCCTGCCCCCTGCAAAGGACACCGAAAGTCCAACGGGAGGGGGAACGATCAGCGTGGACCGCCCACTGCTTGAGATCTCCCCCCCCGCGATTTCCGCGAAACCCAGAGAGACCAAATCGGCTTCCCCTCCCAAAACAAGCAAAAGAGACGAGGAATCTGAGGGAGGACGAGGAGGGGTCCTCCTGGGGCCTCCCGGTCCAGCGACAAGGGGCCGAGTGTTCTCTGCAGATAAGGCCTTACTGACGATGCAGACAGCCTCAGAAGCGCTTCTTGCTGCTACAGGACACTCTGAGGGTGACCTCCGAGACATTCCCAAGAGCGCTCCCGACAGCCTCTTCACTTCTCTTACCGGTGATTCTTTTTCCCCCGTTGCCTTTGAGCCTTCGCCAACAGCACCGCCTCCCACAGCGTGCCCCTTTCCGTCTTCCTCCTCCTCCTCCAAAGCTCCCCCTCCCTTTCCCACCACACAGCAAAGGATGCAGACAGACGCGTCTTCAGGGCAAAACGTACAGGTTCCCGCAGGCACGGTCGTCAGCACAATGCACCCCCCTGTGACAGTCAACGTCTCCTTACCGCAAGAGGGCGTGCAAGCTTCGCGTCTCGCCCCGGACGTCCACACGATAGGGCGTTCTGCATCAGCAACTGTGGAAGAGGGGGGAAGGGGAGTACTTGCCCCCCCAAATGTCGTCCGCAGGGCCCCGGCTTCAGACTTCACTGCACCGGTGGGGCGTCCAAATGCCGGGGTCTTTGACCCATCAGCAGAGAGCCCATTCGGTAAACCTCGCCCGTTTCTTTCCGAAGGAGGAGACCGTGTTCAGGGGGGGCGCACTCTTCTGGAGCTGCAGGCAGATTTCTGTCGGACAGAGTCTGATGATTTCGGGGGTGACGATTTCTTCAGCTCTGCCCCTGCTGGAGACGGGGTTGGGTCAAGTGCGGAGGGGTTTGCATTTGCTAGCAACCCAGAGGGGTGGCCTTCTGATCTTGACGCCCCCGGTAACACAGGGGAAAGGCACGGACAGCGCCTAACCTCAAGAGATAGACATCGGCACCGTCATCGGAAAGACCAACAACAAGGCGTTGGAGCAACATAACAAAATTTGATGTGCTTTTTGGTGTTATAATCGGTTTTCACAATTTTCTAAACCGCCTAAAACCGCCTTGCTAATTATATATTGTAGACATACATAAAATATATTCCTAGTATTACTTATTTAGTCTATTCATTGCTTCTTACCTAGCTTTTTACGATAGAGAAAGATTTATATTCTGGGTAGTTTCGGGAATGTCTGTGGTCTACTACATTGATTGATTACGTACCACTATATAAGTAACTGCATAAAGACCTTTGAGCAGATTTATATGCAATCACTCAGAAACAGATCAAACAGATCTACAATACTCGATCATTATAGAAGATTTTGTTGTGTGTAGCTGTGTATAGCATAGCATTGATATTCTGGGTTTATCCGGGTTTTGTTATAGTTGTGTGTATTGATCAATGCTGAACACTAGGTTTAAATCGGTATTAGAACGTATGTACTAGTGGGTATTCAGTCTGGTGGATTTAAGTGGATTATACCGTAGATAATGAAGCTATTGAAAGCTTATGGGGCTACATATGGGGCATTTTTCAATCTTTATAAAAAAGATCAAAAAAGTGGGGCCCAGGGCTATAGGGGCTTACTTGAGTTTCAAAAGGCGTGCAGTTTCGTTTGACGGGACCTCGGGTGCTCCCCGGAAAGACCATGCATGTACATGCATGCTGGTCCGGCAATGCGCATAAACCGTCATGCCGGCCGCCATCGAATTCGATCCTCAATGATGCAAATTTCCAGTCGCTCGTCCCTCCCGATTTACAGATTTTTTTTGCATCGCTCGGCCTACTTCTACGGTCCCCCTCAATCGTACAGCGTTGCAAGATCAGCAGGCAAGGAAGTGAAAAAGTTGAAAAGTTGATCAGGCAGGCTTTGACTTGCACCATCCCGAGTAATCAATATTTTTGTGAAAGTTTTTGCGGTCAGTCTGAGTATCTGGCTCTTCTCTCCTTAATTTCCAAGAGCTCTGCTCTCGTGCTTCGCTTTCGGTCAGCGACTTTTGCCCCTCCCGACAATGACCGAAGTCATCGCCCCAAAGCAGTCGCAGCCGCAGCGAGATGTGGCAGATCCTCCGCGGGTCTGGCGCATTCACGGCGAATTGTTTGACCTTACTCCCTTCCTTGACCACCATCCTGGAGGTCGGGATGTCCTCATGACGGCTTGCAATATGGAAGATGCTTCTGCACTCTTCGAGTCCTATCATGCCCTGTCAAATAGAAGGGATGTGATCTGGACCCAATTGCAGAAATTTCGCCTCTCTTCCACATACATCAGTCAGCCCCCGACTCAGGCTGTGAAGAGACAGCCTCCCATCACTACTGCAGTTGATCAGTCAACCACCCCCTCCACTGCCCACAGTTCCGCTCGAAATTCCCGATCCTCCGCCGACACCGCAGAGCACCCCACGTGGATGTGCGATGCCTCCGATACCACCGAGACCAAAACGATTCTCAGTGCAAGCCCTCAAGAGGAGGTCTCCATTCCTCATAGCGACACCGCCAAACTGAGGGAAGCCTTCTCACCCGACTCAGGTCTCTACCGCACTCTACAGACCCGAGTCCGCGCCCACTTCATTGACCGTGCAAAGGCCAAGGGAATCGATGTGCGAGACTCATGGAAGGCCACATCTTGGTGGACCTTCAAAGTGTCCATCTACGCATGCCTCTTCCTTGCAGCCTGCGTGACGGGCTTCCGACAGCGATGGCTCGGTCTGGGCCTTCCGTTCCCTCTCCTGGTTTTGATCGGGTTTTTCCAGGCTGTCTTTCACATCGCCTGCGGTTTCTGCGTCATGCATGACGCCTCCCATTACGCTGTGTCAAGCAAGCCCTGGGTGAATGAGCTTCTCTCGCGTCTGTGCAATGCCAGTCAGTCTTGGTTCCATCACGTATGGGCACGCCATCACGTGTATGGACACCATTCGTTCACGGGAGACGTGGCGAAGGACCCCGACACGAGGTACGGGCGTCCGTTTTTCCGAAAACACCCCGACGATGCGGAGAAAAAGTTCCTCGCCGTCGGGCTGGAAAACCAACCGGCAAGTGCCTTGATCGCATTGGCAGTTTTCCCGGGGCAGTTTTTTGGTCAGGGGCTTCTGTATTTGCAGGCTCTTTTCAAGCACAGGTACATCGGCATCCCTGTGGATGTGTTGAATGACCTGTTCACCTTTGAGGTGGTGGTCATTCTCCTTGCACAGCTCCAGTGGTGGGTGTTTCAGCCCTGGGTGCAGAGCCTTGCGTACTGGGGATCTCTGAACATCCTCTACTGGATGTGCATCGCCCCCGATCACGACACTTGGGAGTCCCTCTCTCTGAATAAGAAGAAGGCAGAGGAGGGGGGAGACAAAGAGGAGAAAATGGACTGGGGAGAGATGCAGGTGAGCCCTTTTTTACACAGGGGGACGATTTTCATGTTTTAAGAAACTCTTGTTCAGAATCACATTACAACTGAGATTAGGCGAACTGTGCATGGGCAAAGAAAAGCCCGGAAGAAAAAGAATGTTGCTTTAGAAGCACGTAACTTCAAACTCGGCATTTGTCTGTTCATTGTAATGCCTCGCTGCCTTATTGTTCCCGTGTGAATGAAAGTCTCCGTCCGACAAGCCTCTTCTCGATTCCACTGCGTTCTGCCTATCCTTCCCTCAGCTGTTTTTTCTGTTTACTTTCCACTTTTCGCTTTACATTCTCAGAAAGCCTCCAGCACACTCTCTCATTGTCGCCTGACCTCTCTCTCTCTCTCTGTGTGTGTGTGTGTGTGTATGTGTGTGTGTGTGTGTGTGTGTGTGTGCGTGTTGTGCGTGCGTGTGTGTGTGTGTGTCTGTGTGTCTGTGTGTCTGTGTGTGTGTGTGTCTGTGTGTGTGTGTGTCTATGTGTATGTGTGTGTGTGTGTGTGTGTGTGTGTGTGTGTGTGTGTGTGTGTGTGTGTGTGTGTGTGTGTGTGCAGGTCCGGGAGTCGTCCAATTTTGCTGTGGACTACCCTGTCGTCTGCACCCTCTTCGGAGGGATCAACTACCAGATCGAGCACCACCTCTTCCCGGGGGTCTCCCACGTGCACTACAGAGACCTGGCGCCTATCGTCAGGTCGACGTGCCAAGAGTTCGGGGTCCCTTACCAGGAGTTCGGCAGCTGGACTGCGGCCTTGTGCAGCGTCGTGAGGGGATATTGGGAGTGCGGGAAACTGGATTCTTCTGCCCCCAAAGAGAGAAAGAGCGTTTGAAAGAAAACAGAAAACACATGAAAGACAGGGGGGGAGAAGACATGGATGTGAGAAAGTTTCTTTTCTTGCAGTTTAGGTGTAGGAGCAGAAAGTCTCTTGTCACGTCTCTTTGTTTTGAACCCTAGCTGCCCCCCACTGACGTTGCTCCAAGTGGAGAGAGAAAGAGGCAGAGAGCAACCAGAGCACAGTACGACTTCTCGGGAGGAACCGAGTCCCTGAAGGCTGTGAACCGGAATGTAAGGGAGGGGGCAAAGAAGTTGCGGCTTGTTTCTTCCTGCTGCTGTTGTTTTCGTCTTCTGCCTGCCTTTGTGACTGACTGACCGTTACAAAGAAACCGTTGCGTGACTGTGCTCTCTCCCTGTGTGTGCATGTGCGTGACTGCGTGTGTGCGCAAAAGGACATATGTACACAATTTTGGGCGTGCATGAGAAGAGGCAGACAGGAGGAGTGAGGCAGTGACTGACGAACGATTGATTGTCCTTTGGTTGTTTCTGTTTTGGGCTTGGGGAAGCAAAACAAAAATGCTTTAGGGGAAAACCGAAACGATATGAGGCAAAAGTGGAGACGGGGCGGGAATTCGAACGAAAGATCTCGCTTACGCAGGGAAAGGGGGTTGGGGAGCAATGGATTCGTTGGAGCTGCCTGCCCCTTTTCTTTCTTTCCCCTCCCCAAAGAAAGGGAGGGAGAAAAGAACGAAAGAGTTGAAATTCGAACAAAAAGAAAGACAGAAAAGAAGAGAGAGAAGACATGTCAAAAGAAACTTTTACTTTTCTTGGTTTTCGTTTTTGTGTATTCTGTCTGGCTCTTCGAAACGAGAAGACCGAAAGAAAAAAGAGAAAAGTCTGACGAGTGGCGACAAGACGGAAAAAGTGACTCACGGGTCTGCGTTACAGGGGAAGCGGAAGCAGAAGAGGGGGAATTTATTCTTTCTTTAGATCTGCTATGTCGTTGGATGGCTGGGTGAGACGTGTATGCCGGGTTTGGTTTTGGTTTGAATTGCTGACTGAAGGACTGCAGGCCAGTCTTTTCTTTCTTCTTTCCCCCCTCTGTTTACGTCTTTCCTTTCTTTTCATCTCTTCTTCCTTCCTGCAGTTAATCTGCGGGCTCCACCCTCCTTCCTTCCCCCCCCCTTCCGGACAGGTCGGCAGGTTTGTGTAGGGATGGATTTTCCTCCCTACCTGCCTACCTGCCTGATCCTGCGGTCATGCTCTGACCCCTCGAGTGATCTTCTTTCTGTGCATGATCGATTCTTTCTAGACGCTCACTCTCACTGTCTCACTCACCCTTTCTCACCCTCCCCGTTTTCTTCACTCATTTGTCCCTCACTCACGCACTCTGTCTGTGGAAGGAAAAACAGTACGGAGGGCGATTTTGCTGCATGCATGCCTGCTCGCTCCTCCTCTTCTGTTCTCTCTATGTGTCTGTCCTCCTGCGTGCTCCCTGCTGCATGCTCTTTGTCTGCATGCGCCGGGGGACGCGGAGGGCATCTGTCCATCTTTCTCTTCTCTGTTTCTGGAGTGCAGGTTCTCTCTTTGTCTCTGTCAGTCGCTCAGTCTGTGTGTGTGTGTGTGTGTGTTTGTGTGCCCACATGTTCTCCCTGGCGTAAGGCAGGAGAGAGGTAGGAAGATAGTGCACCGACCTCGCAACAGCCGTGGATTATTTCAGGAAGGGGGGGGTGGGGGGCACTTCATTTAGTGGCCCTTGGAAGGGAAGGAAGAATAATTCGCACTAGATTGTGCGCCAGCATTCAGGCACACGGGCAGATATGCAGACAGATCGTTAGAGAGAACGGAAGAGGAAACGGGACTTCGCATATTTGGGGAGACGAAACGTGAAGGCGAAGCCAAGCAAGCTTGTTTTGTTCCGCTTTAAAAGCACTATTTCTTTCTTACCTCGGCAGAGGCAAGGGGAGAGGCGAAGGAGTGCTCGAGGGTGGGCAGAGAAAAGGGTGGATGGCCGACACTCCCCTCTTCCCTTGTGACCCTTTTGAGATCAAAGAAAGCGTCTCCGGGGTGCGCCAAAGAGCGCGCGCCGTCTGCTTTCAGAGGCACACTTTGGATGGATGGGTGCATTTGTGTGTGTGCAAGCAAGGGTGTTTTGTTGAGACAAGAAGGAAATCACTTGTTGTTATTCATGCATTCGATCATTCCCGTTCTTCTTGTCTGACATAGCGAGGAGAAGTGGCACGGACGAGAGCCGAGAAAGCCAGCAAGGATGAGAAGCAAGAAAGAATTAAGGAGGGAAGGGAAGGGAAGAGTCAGTACAGCCGGGGGGGAGGGTCTTGACACCGGAGATATGGCGTGACGGTTGAGGCAAGACGAAGGGAAGGGGAGAGATGATTTCGGGAGAAGGGAACGAACCGCTCATTGATTTTCGCACTTTGCTGATCGAGTCGTCATGAATTCATTTTGAGAAGCAAAGAGGGTCCGTCTGTTTTTCTCTATTTCTTTCTTCTGCCTTGATTTCTTTTTTTCTTTCATGTTTTCTTTTTAGTTGAAGTGGAAAAGAAACACAAACAACTTGTTGGACCCTTGTACGAATAATTCCTTCCTTCTTTGCGATGAAGACAGACTTGTTCAACCAAGTACGCCGTAGATGCTGGAGATGGTTTCTCAGTTGAGCGTGTGTGCGTATCAGTGCGTGTGTCCTCGAGTGTGCGGGTTCGCTTGCTTGTATTGGTGAGTGAGTGCGTAGTCGTTTGAAGAAGAAACGTTTCGCCTGTTAGTCAGAGAATGAGGAAGGAAGGAAGGAATGCCCCAACGCTGGGCGTTTTTGATCTGAGTCAGCTCCAGTCGTTTTATTTTGCCGTGCATGCGCATGACTGTCCGTCTTCGAGTCAACCTGAATGTTTATCTGTAAGAAAGATTGAAAAACAGAGTACTTGATTTCTCTCCCACAATGAAGCTGTCTCTTTTCTTGTGTGATGATTTCTTTCTCTTTTCTGTTCTTCGTTCATTCTCTCTTTCTTCACTTCCGTTTCCTTTACGACTCTTTGCCAATACTCCATTTCCTGTCATCTTCTTTTTGATGGTGCGAAACGTAGATGGCGTGTATGCTCTCTGAAGGAAACTCTCCCTCGAGAATCATTCGGACGAGAGAATGTCAGAGAAAGAGGGGCACACCTGCACAGACAGACAGACAGACACAGACAGATAGATAAATAGATAGAGCCAGTCATGCAGTCTGCCTGGACCGATTGGTTGACTGGCATCGCAACGTTTTTCGTTCCGCCGGAGTTCGTTCAGAGGACCAATGGTCCACTTTGCACGGAGTGTTTTGCCATTCTGTTTTCTTTCGCTCATCCTCTCGACTCCTAGGTTGACTCTTGCGAAGAAGCTGCATGCATGCATGAATTTTGTTCCTTCCTGTATAGCTAGCTCCCTCAGTGACAGAGGGACCGACAGCGAACAGGGAGAAGGCAGAAGCAAGAAGAATACCGGCAGGTTTTTGATTTGAGTTGTTGTTGGGGCATCTCCACTTCTTTCCTTCGTGGGTGTGGAAAGCGTTGATTCTAGCGTTGATGTTTTCCTTGCGTGACGGTTCGAGCATGCAGGGTCAATTGACTGTGACAGACAGATGACAGATCCAACCGAACTTGAAATAGATCTGTTGGAACTTGGACGGGGTACGTTGGGGTGGGTGCTCGTTTATCTTCATCTCAAAACCATTATGACCATGAAAGACCAATAAGTGGTACGTCTGGACAGCGTTCCATCTTTTGCATTCCTTTGTTACGTTTTATGTAAAGTTATACAGATATAGAGTAACCTATAATTTAAACATGTGTATGATTTAAAAAAGAAACAGGTTTAAACGAGAAAAAACTGGGTTTAAACAGTAAAACTGTTTTCTGAATTTTTTTTGTCTTCATATAGGATTAGGATTAGGATTTATGTTCCGGGCTCCCCCGCGGTCTACTGCCAAGGGTAGGCTTACACCGTTTGGTGGTTTAAGTTCAATTTATAAACCTAGTGATGCCAAGGATAGAGAGCAATCAGACCAACTACTACAGACCCTAGGCCCTGCACTACATTAAAAAAAAAGATCGGAAAAACTTTTTTTTTATGGTATTGTGGATAGTGACCATGTTTGATTTGATTTGATTTGATTTGATTTGAGGTAGGGCTTAAGCTCAAATCAAATATCCAGTCAGGGAGGACCTAGTGTTTAAAGACCTATCAAATACGATAAAATATTTGATCAATATGCTGAGAAGGCTGGGGGGAAACTTCCCCCTCCTAAGAAAGTCATCACTCCGGGTGAGGAAGGCTACCGACCTCTCTATATTCACCTCCAATACAAGGGGCTTGTTGTCGGCCCTGGCGCGGCACAGAGGGTAACCGAACGCACCAACTCTGGATGCTTAGCTGCCCAGAAACAGGATAGTTCCAACACCAACAGCAATAGCAAACGTGTGCGCGGTTCTCCGTCTCACCCCGTTGTCATCTCTCCGCAACCGAATAGAAGCCCAGGAGCACCCACTCCTGGAAAGCCAAAAAGCCAGAAAAAAAGCTCTCAGCAGCTCCCACCACCCATTGATTCGATTCACATTGAAGAAAGTGATCATGAAGAAGAGGAAAAGGAAGTGCCATAAAGCTGAGTGATTGTTACCTCAATTTTGGTATGTGCTCTAACTTTATCGTATCAACAAAAAGTCATATGCAATTTCAAATCTATCAATTTTACGTTCTTAATCTCTATTAGTACTAGAGTAAGTCTCAGTGACTAGTGTATATACACTGCCACACAGGCACATTTTTTTTACGGAACTGATAAGTTATAATTTTATATATATTTTTTTAAATTTTTGAAACATACATCAGAAATGTTCTGATAACTATTGTCATGAGAAAAATGATCAGAGTGATAGTAAGTCAGTGACTCAGTAAGGAACCCTAAGAGGTTAACCTCAAATCTTACCTCAAATATCAAATATTTGAGGTTGAAGCTCAAATCAAATCAAATCAAATTAAATCAAATATAATCAAATCAAACATGGTCACTAATTGTGGAGTTCTACCCTGTGGCGCCGCCCTTTGAGCCTTTGCATGCGCCATGACTGCATGAGCCCGCATGCCGCACCACATTCCGCCGCCGCGCTTTGCTTCATACGTGTCGCGCGCGTCGATCAAAGTCGAGTCTGACCTTTGCCTTCAGGCATGCAACATGTCACTTGAGCAACGGATATTAATAGCATCGATCACTTGAGTCTGATACCTGTTCAACACAGTTCTATATAGACATAGCTCCAGAGAAAGGAATGAGCAGAAACCGTGTATGATAGAATGAACCCAGCTGATTAGAATCCCAGATCGTGCTAGATCTTAAACTGATTTAGAGCCAAACCTCCTGTAAAGTGTTGCCTGAGTTAGTGTTGCTCACGTTCCTTCTCTTAAGCTTCCCTAGCACTCTTGTCCTCGTTTTACCTTCTGTCTGGACGCCATAAGGTGGCTGGACAGGAGGAACAAAGCATTATGGTGACCGCTCAGCTTGATGAGTATCAACTCTCATTTTCCTTCTGTGATAGAGATCAGATGTGTCCTTTTACGCAACCGTTGAAAGCCGATTGCAACGATATAGGCACGGTCAGGCAAAAACCGTGAGTGGGGGAATTCCGGGGAATTCAGTGTCCCCTTGCGTCCCAAGCTGCCCGGAGCCTTCTTTTCGAGATCATCCGATCGTGGTAGACTAGGAGCTCGGGGTGGCGTTCCTGATTGGAGAAGTGGATCGGAGACCTCTGCATGGAACCGATAGTGGAGATGTTGCTTGGTATTGCTTAAACTTTGGAGTGACTTCGCTACATGAAGAACAGAGACTGCCGTCTACGAGTAGATCGCGATCGAATGAAACGGCCAGTACATTGTTTCTTTTGCTTGCTCTTCTGTGAGTGTGTGACTGGTTCTATGTCTGATTGGACGGAACCAGCTTGTGTCCGGTTATGACTCTGCTATTCGCTGCGTGTGTGTTTGCACATGACTGACTGTCCGTGTGCGGTCTGACTCTAGCAGCTAGTGTGTGTGCTTATTCACGGTGGTTAGCACTTTTGTGTGATAATCCTTTTATGTTAAAATGATACAAAAGGTATGGGCGCTTAGCAGGAGGCTGAGTGTGTCACAGCCCTACGACCACTCTATCTATTGTATACATACGCACGTGAAGTCGTCGAAACTTCCCTCCGAGAGAATGAAGCTGAGAAAGTTCTTTCTGCTGCAAAGTGACACGCTGTCGGAAGCTGAAAAGACTTACACTTTCGACCTTCATGTTGAGTCAGGAGGCATTGGATATATTTGATACCCCTGAGGGAATGGCAGGCCTGAAGTACGAAAAGTCAAGTGTGTGACTGCTGCCGCGTGGCCGGGTTGCCCTATGATGGGGTCGATATGTCCCGGTTGCACCGTTCCTCTCGACTGATAGTAAGAAGGTGGAAGGATTTGAAGCTGGTGATGGCTGCTCATGAAGCAAACGATCGAACAATCAGAGCAATGCACCTCGAAGAGTGAGATCGTGACAGAGTGTTCTGAAGTCACTTGGTTTGGTATAGTAACTTAGTGAGAATGAGGATGGCCGACACGCAAACAGGCTTTCAAGAAGCCATGAGTGGAGCAGTGTGTAGCTGCACTTTTTTCTTTTCTCTTCATCCCTTTGCAACTCTTAATAATTCAATAACGCCGAGTTGGACGTACACGTCGGCCGCCATGCTCCTGAACTAGCTGGTGCTGGGAACCCATGACTCCGATCAAGTCTTCCGGTCAACGATATACACAGGCGCTGGACAGGTGCTTTTGTTGGTACTACCAGTATCTGCATCGCACGCCTATCTCGGGGTGATCTTGGACTTGCGAGCACGCCTCACACATCGTGGCGCTTTGAGATCGTTCTGATTTACGTGGTGCCTTAAATATTTTGATATGGATGCCATCGAGATGAAGTTCTCGGAGCTCTGACAACGTCTACAGCGACTTGGATAAGATCCACTTTGGGCATTGAAGCGCATACTCGGTCTCTTCATTTGTTGATCGCGAGGACGCGATTTTCCTGTCCGTAGCCGGGGGGGATCTATGGAGTCTTACCTTATGGCGCTGCCCTTTGAGCCTTCGCATGCACCGTGACTGCATGAGCCCGCATGCCGCACCACATTCCGCCGCCGCGCTTTGCTTCATACGTGTCGCGCGCGTCGATCAAAGTCGAGTCTGACCTTTGCCTTCAGGCATGCAACATGTCACTTGAGCAACGGATATTAATAGCATCGATCGTTTGAGTCTGATGCCTGTTCAACACAGTTTTATATAGACACAGCTCTAGAGAAAGGAATGAGCAGAAACCGTGCATGATAGAATAAACCCAGCTAATTGGAATCCCAGATCGCGCTAGAGCTTAAACTGATTTAGAGCCAAACCTCCTGTAAAGTGTTGCCTGAGTTAGTGTTGCTCACGTTCCTTCTTTTGACCTTCCATAGAGCTCTTGTCCTCGTTTTACCTTCTGTCTGGACGCCATAAGGTGGCTAGACAGGAGGGACAAAGCAGTATCATGACACTCAATAGACAAACAACTGTTGTTCAAGTGTTGCAAAAGTGTTGCACGGGGTGTTGCATTGAAAACTACTATATACTTTTTAGTTGATAACAATAAAAAAAATAAAAGATCAGAAACTTTTTTTTTTTTATTTATGGAGTCTAGTATGGAGCTAGTATAGAGTGCAAAGCCTAGCAGACCAAACCACAAAGGCCCGTCAGTACCCGTCAGAAGGAACCAGTCCTGCCTGACCATGACATAAAAAAAGATTGATGAATCAATCAGACTTCCGATTTCGTGTGAGCCCTTTTTTTGTGAAGAAGTGAGATGGTGTTGCTCACACAGATTGTAACAATGGAATCATAACGATTTTCAGTTACTGTTTTTGGGCACCCGGAAGATAAATACAATCCATTCCATGTTTTGCCAACATAGTTGGGGGAGCGAATGCGAATATATAGAAAGTTCTGCCGCTCAAAAACACCCAGAAAACCTTTATTCCAACCGGCCTACTTTGGTAAAGCGAGAAAGAAGAAAGAGAGATGAAAAGAGAGAGAGAATAATACGGGGTGGCACACTAACAGATTTTTGCCACATGGTGGCAAAGAAGGTCTGACCCCCCCCCCCCTCTCCCTTTTCTTATTTAATTATTTCGCCACCGTCCCAAAATACACGCCCTCCACTCAAAAAGAGCGTTTTTTGAGCTTTTTTCCATCAGTCTGAGCATTTTTTTTTTTTAAATATATCTTTTACTTTGTGTTCGTTTTTGTTAGATGCAAATGCTAGGCCTTCCTAGGGGCCTAAGCCCAGTCACCATCGTCTTTAGGGGCCTGCATTGCTGCAATCGATCCTGCTAAACTGAAACACCCCTCCACTGCCTGTCTAAGCAAAATTAATTAGGGGGGGGGCTCGAGGTTTAACACTTTTTTGCTACTTTTTCGGTATTAAAACTCACAGATAGGCTACCGGACATCTGTTTTATGTCCATAAATGAAGAAAGTGGTAACAATCTACTAGGACAGGGCTAAAATCTACGGGGAGGCACTCTGAAATATAGATGTGGTCGTCGAACGACTTTGTAGTAGCAATCTAAGCTTTAAAACATTTAAAATGAACTCCAAACTTATTTTATAAGCAAAAGAAGTTCTAAAAAACAAAAAAATGACACTTTTAGAGTATTGGTTGAAGGTTCTTACTCAGTTCAAGCTTAAAAACTATACGTCTCCACCTCTAGGTTCTTAGGTTCCTAGAACTTAGGTTCTAGCCTTCTCAGTCTGACCCTCTAAGAACCCCAAAGAACCCGTCCAAAACCAGTTATGAAACATTGATCACGATGAAAATGTTCAAAAGTCTAGTCAAAAGTTTGTCCACCAATCGGACTGGAAAACGTTGGAAAAGGACTGTGAGAAGTAGAGGGACAAAGAGGGTTCCGAGCGATTGCACACGTCGAAGATGAAGAAAAGGACCTAGATGAACTGTATCGGATTGCTGTGTATATATATCCTAAGTCCGATAAGGATTTAACCGACTTAGCCAAGATACGCGTTTTCTCAGATTTCTCTCTCCTTTGATAGTTAAACCGAAAGAGAAAGCCTGAAAAGATTTGTGTCGATAACGTCCCACTTTTTTCTGTATTCTTTTATATTCAGCATGCGCATAAAATGAATGAAACCGTCTTTATGAAAGATGAAGAGCTTGCTCGTCTTGTAAGTCTGTTTGAAGAGAAGAAAAAGCAAGTTAACAGCTGAGTTTTATGATTTTGACGGTCAATTTTGGCAGATCTAAGTATCTGTCCTATTTGTTGGGATCATTTTAATCATCTAAATTAAGTCTTTAGTCTTTCTAAAGCTTTAGGGGAGGGGTTCTTCATGGTTTTTACAGGTTTTTGTCTAGGTTCCTAGAACCTAGGTTCTAGTGGTTTCTCTAGAGAGTAAGAACCAAATGATGGAGACATCACTTTAACGCAACGTAGACTTGATTTTTCTTTAAAGAACCTTTAAGAATCTGAAAAAACCTTACACTAACGAGTCTGGAAAAGCAAAACACAGTGTTAGAACCTATTAGAATCTATATTATATCATCTTCAATTACAGCATAAACATGCATGGTACTAGAGTTCTACCTAGGAGTGCTGCCCCGTAGGCTAAAATCGTCTTTCTACAGTGCTGTCTCTTCGTTTTGTACCGTCTAGGAGCTTCGGAAGCGATCGCATCGACGAGGATGTCAACATAGGCGAACTGAGATTTGGAAAGGTCAGTCACAACTGAGATTATGGTCATTCGGCGACATCCATACTCTGCCACTGAAGCTTGCCACTTCATCATTGGCGTTCAGTCAAGGAACACACTTCTCAAGACCTCATCTTTTATAGAAGCTTACCACTTAGCGGTTCGCTACTTGTTTTTCGACATCGACCTTCCAGCAATGGTTTGCGATCTCCACACGGTCTCCATCACAAAACACACAAGAAGACCGTCTATCTGTTTCCTTCTTGATACCTTTGTATACCAACGTGTCTCTCTTTATCCTCTTTATGACTTCACTGGTGCAAACGGAACCGCTAACACCGCAAGCAGTACTGCTTGGTTTTCTAGAAGCGGATTTGCCCTCCCTAGCATAACTGGTCAGTTTAGCAAATATGCCTGAATCGGATTCGTAGAAGAAGGAGAAGGCTTCCCCAAACTCCAAAAAGCCAAGGAGTGTCTTGCTATGAGTGCATGACACCCACTTGTTGCAATGTTGAAGTCTCGGCTCGCCGTTTTGCTGATTGGTTGATTTTTATGGAGATGCATATACATACAGACAAGCATATAGCTAGACTGCTGCACAGACCTTCGACGTTTTCTTTTCACTTTGTTTGCTCAATATCAACTATCACGTCACTCGAGATAGTCCAGCCCAAGCTCATTGCTGTGTGGCTCGCTTTTTCTTTCTTTCTTGTCTGCAAATCTATATGGTTCCTTCATGATTGAAGAATCAATGCAGATGTGTTGCAGATGTACCTGCCAGTGGTTGTTTCATTCCCCCCAGTAGTCAGTTTTTTGGGGGAGTCCAAAAGAGATAGGCCACACAATTGAACTGGCGCATATGTCTTTCGACAACGATGATCTTCTCGTCTTGAAGAGAGTTCGATCTAATGCAGAACATTACTCTGTGCTTATCTCTCATGGGTCTGCCGAAAAAGCAGTTGTGCAGAAACTGCATAACCTCTCTCCGGTTTCATTGTTTTTGCTTTTGTATAACAATGATGGTTATTTCAGAATTTATAGTATGAATAGGTTTGTTTAGAGCCTTGATGCTAGGCCAGCCAAGGCCAGCAATCAAAACTTTGTCTGACTTAACATGATTGAAAGTATGACTTCAGCTAGGACTTCAGTGTTGTGTCAGGTTATTTTTTGGTTTCGCCACGCCTCACTTTTGCCTCCCTCCCCCCCCCCCCC
>JAHBMJ010000428.1:25937-44989 GCA_018398765.1 Chromera velia | reverse complement strand
CATTCCCCCCCCGTCAATATGACCCCCTCGACCCCTGCCCCCGCCACCCTTTCCTCCTCCAGGCGTGTCGCCACCTCTATTGTCTCCTCTATCAGGATACCCCCCTCCCCCCCCGCCATACCCTCCTCCCCCAAGTCCGCCGCCGCTGTTGCGACGACCGTATTCTCTCCCCTCCTGCAGCAGACGGAGGCAGGGGGAAAGCGAATGAATGCAAGCAGAATACTTCACCTCACCAAAGAAAAATCGGAAGAGCTAGGTGGAATGTTGGGGATACTGAATCTCCAGCCGACCTCCATGCCAACAGGCATGACGGATAGAGCACACACACACACACACACACACACGCACACACACACACACACACACACACACACGAGTCCATGCTTCACCGACTCACCCCGTCGCCCCCCATGCCTCCTCCCATGCGACCTGCAGACAGAGAGACAGAGAGACAGACAGACAGACAGAGCGAGACAATGTCAGAAGGTACACGCACAGAGAAAGCCCGGCGAGTAAATCAGTCCGATTGCAGCCAGCGACGGCAGAGAGAGAAAGTGAGGGAGGAAGGAATGAAAGAAGGGCTGCCCATGAAGGGGAGTTGTGAGAGGGGAAGGGAGGAAGGAACCTCGCTGGTGGAAGGAGGGAAGGGAGAAGAGAAAAAAAGGAAGGAGAGGACGGAGGAAGGAAAGACAGAAGGAAGAAAGAAGAAGAAAAGAAAGGAAAGAACAAAAAAAATTGAAAAAAAAAAAAGAAAAAACACAAAAGATAGAGGAGAGAGGAAACACCATGTAGGCAAGCAGCACACTACGTACCTTTCCTTCCGCCCCTGCCACCCCCTCCCCCCCCACCGCCTTGCATCATTCCGCCCTTCAGACGGCCGACGATCGTCAACGTGCTCAAATCTTCCAATCCCAACAGTGCGTTCTTCCCCTTTCCTTTCTCCTTCCACTGCTTGTCCTCAACCGAGTGACTGGAGGATCCCCCCCCCTCTCCCTCAAGGGCAAAAGAGGAAGAAGAAGAGGAAGAAGGCAAGCAGGGTGAAGACACAGACAAAATCGGTGTTTCTGCTTCTTTCTCTTCCCCTTCTTTTGTTCTTTCAGGAAGCTGAGAAAGAGAAACAGAAAGACACGACGACACAAAGGGAGGGGACGAGGATGAATGCACAAAGAGATCTTCTTCCTCTTCCTGTTCTCCCCCATCTTTAAGCATCAAAACATGGTTCTTGTTGCTGTCGCTCCTTTCTTTTTCGGGCCCTCGATCTACCATCTTCTTCTTGTTGTCGCTCCTTTCTTTTTCGGGCCCTCGATCTACCATCTCAGTCTCAGTCTCCTCACAATCAGAACTGAAACCCTCGCTCAGCTCCAAAACACCGCATGATGCAGACTCGAAGCACCCCGTCTCAGCGGCAACTGCGGAGACTGAGACTGCTGCCGGGGTGATCTGACGCCTGCCTGAGAGGAGTCTCCAATCTGCGTTTTCTGAAGGCAGACCGGTTTTCTTTTCAATCAGGAGCGCCAACTCCGACACGGACAGGTTCGGAGGAACACGGAGAAGATGAGTGCGACCTGCACGCCCCCGCAGAGCAGGGACAAAGGAAGAAATTCACAAACCAAGGAAGAGCATTCATTCATTCATTCAGTCAGTCATTCATTCACACACTCATGACACAAAAACACTTATGTACACAGATGCGTATCACCAGAAAATCTCTTGTACCTCTACGCATACAAAACAGCTCGAAATACGCAATCGAGCACCCGCGGCTGCATTTCCAGCATGGGACCATCTAAAAAAGAAGGACCCCTTCGCAGAAATTTGCGCGAACTCTATCCAGGTCAAATCGGACAGGCCAGACAGACAGAATGACACAAAGACGGACAGAAAGACAGATAGGAAATTCAGCACACGCGCAAAGAAGAAAATGTGAGAGACGGAAAAAAAGAAAGACAGACAAAAAAAAAAAGCGACTCACCATCGAGGTCTTTCAAGAACAATTGGAGCACGGGAGCATCCTCTTGTGCTCCTTCTTCTTCTCCGTTTCTTTCTCTTCGCCCCCCATCCTGCTGCTGCTGCTGCTTTCTCTTTTTGTTCTGGGTCGCCCTGCCGTCTTCTGCAGGCCTCCTGCTACTGCTGCTGCTGCTGCTTGGGGTCGACGCAGACGAGGCGGAAGAAGGCGGCAAGAAGTCGACGCCAAAGGGAAGGGCACAAGCAAAGGGGGCGCATTGTCCTCTTCCATCCTCCTCCTCTCCCTGCTCCGCCACCAGACGAGCTTCCTGTTCAAGACTTGAAGAAGAGGAAGAGGAAGAAGAAGAAGGGCAACTGGAAGGGCAAAGAAAGCCTTGACGTTCTGCTGCTGACTTTCGAACCCCCGTCTCCTTCTCTTCAGGCGCCGCAGTTTGACGCACCCCCACAGACACATGCACACTCTCTGGAGAGACAGACTCCTCCCCTCCCCCAAGCATCACCTTGCCATCGTTCCTGTTTTCTTTCCCGTCTCTCCGAAGAGACGGGGAGCAAGAGGGGGAGGGCAACGACAAACCGCCCAAAGCAAAAACAAAGGGTGAAAAAGCTGAATGGGAAGCATGCAACCTCCTGCCAAGAACAGCAGGAGATGATGCTGCGCCTCGTAGGTCTTTTACTCCCTCTCCCCCTTCTTCAGCTTCCACAGGAGCAGAAGGGGCAGAAGGAGAGACGGGAGGAGGCGCCGAAGCAAAAGAAACTCCACCCTCTTGCCCGAAGACGAAAAGAGGGAGGAGGAGGTCTTCTCTCTCTGCCACCTCAGTCTCCACCCCCAGACCTATAGATGCTGTTGTCAGCAGGGACGGCTGTGCCCTTGCCTCACGTGTTTGCGGTCTGCCTTTTTCGGGGTGGCAGGGGGGTTGGAAAAGGGAAGGAGGCGGAGACGAGCAACGGAGCTGGGGGGCGGGGGCGGTCTCGCTGCTTTCCTCCTCGGCTGCACACACAGGCAGGCGGGCAGACCACACACAGGGAGGGACCGCGGTGCAGGCGTGTGTGCAGGTGAGCGTGTGGTTGTATAGGTGCGAGAGGTACACGAACACGCATGCGTGAACTCCTCCTGAAAGAAGTGCTTGCTTGTCGCGTGAGAGGGCAGCGCCAGCTCAAATTCCTCGCTAGCAAGGAAGCCAGTGCAATTCCATTGAGGATAGCTGGATGAGAGAAGGAAGGGGGTAGGTAAGTAGGTGAGGTGGCCTGTTCGGAAGAGGAGAGAAGAGATTGCAGACGGTTTGACCCCGCCCGTCCAGAGGAGGACTTTGCACTGCCCCCATTGCTGCCTACCGGACGAGCTCACTGGAAAAGAGAGAGTGACGAGTGGGGGGGAAAGGATCACAGAGCTTTCTCTGCGCCAAGAGAAGCAGAGGAGAAAGAGGGGGGACGAACCTGCGAGAGAAAGCGGCGGCAGTTTCCAGGGATCGTCGGTGTCTGAGATGGAGTCTTTTGAAATCAAGTCCATCTTTTCTCGTCGAATTCAGGTAGGAATAGGGTGGTCAATTTTGACTAGATTGTCCTGTCGTTCAAAATGACCAGAGTGCTTTCCACATGATAATGCAAAGAGCACAAGAGAGACGAAGTTAGGAGGTAATCACCGCTCCACAAAATAGTCGGGCACAAAGAATTTCAAACGACGGTTGAACTTTTCAAGCAAAGGCTGCTCTTAACCAGTGTCAAACGTCTACGTGTGCTCTTTCCGCACAGATCATCATCCAAATGCCCATCTGCACAACGACGTTTTCTTCGACTGCGCCTTCATCTGTTAGAGGGTGCACGGGCGGATTTTGGTGACGAAAGGAGACTGCAGAATTTTTGGAGGAAGTTCGAAGTGACCCCGGAAAGTTCAACTACGGTTACTAATTGAGAGGACATTCATTATTCTTTGCGTCATGCAGTTTTTCCATAACAAGTGAGTGCGCGCGCTTTGCGCGCGGAAGTGACTAAGGTCTTGTGAATATGTTATGACAGGCTAAAGGAAAACGTTAAAAAATCGATATAAACATTATTTTACGCACAGATTACGGTCTGATTACTAAATCCTTTCCTGAGCTATTTAGTAATGGCATCCAGATCCATCAACCACTCATTCAATTAATCATTGATTTTTAGTGTTGCATCAACCTACATTAAAAAAACCCTACATCAACCAGTCGATTAATATACATTTAATGTAGATGTACTAAGATTTAAAACAACCAGTATATATCAGAGTCTCCAAAATCAAACACAAGTAAAATCTATGTCATGAGATATTCTAAAAATCGTTAGACTTACGGCTAAACACATTGCGTAACCTTCCTTTTATGATGTTTTTTAATAAATGTTTTGTGTACCAATTATTAAATTTATCAATAGTCACTCAAAACAGTTTTGTAACTAGTTTTACAATCAGGTATAAATTTTGCTAAATCTCCTCAAACCCGACGGTCATAAACCGTTTGATTGTAAAAGAGTTTTATAATTTTATTCAATAAATGCCGATCGAGGTTGGTAATCAACTTATAGATAAAGTATGATTATCTTAAGGAAACTTACCATGCAATATCATTTAGGCGCCATCATGAAAAACATGTATAAAAGAGCGATGTTCAATAAATGCTGGTCGATGTTAACGATCAAGTACGATCTAGTTAAGGAAACTTATCATGAAATAACTTTCAGGCGCTGTTATGAAAAAACATATAGGAGGGTGAAATGCCTTTAGCATGGGGAGGGGGGGGGCATGCCGCACGGCTTCGCCACACGGCAACACGGCCCCCCTCCGTGCCACAAAAAAAGGCTTCCACGTGGCATGGCTCTGCCAGGCCGTGCAGCACGGTAGCGGGATTTTTTTTAGTATGCATCACGCTTTCCTAGCTCAGCCTTCGCGATATTAAGAGGACAAGTGCAGCTAAGCATCAAGCCAAGCGCAACCAGACTTATCTACAGAGGTACACGACTCGGAAGTTGAATAAAGTTGAGGCCGGAGGGGGGGGTCGTTACCATTCCACAGGGGGCAATTGTTCGTCTAGAGTCCTTCTGGCTAGCTTTAATGGTTTACCGCGTAGCACGGCCCCCCTCCCGTACTACGAACCCGGACTGCGCTCCGCGTGGCCCGGGGGGGGTTCCGTGTGGCTGGGTTCCATGTGGCTGACAAGCCAGCCGTGCGGACCAGGACCCCCCCCTCCCCGATATCACCCCCCTATAAAAACATGTAAAATAAGAGGTACGTCCGGAGAGAGAAACGAAAGGGGGGAAGAGAAGGAAGCAAACAGTGACAGAAAGAAAGAAAGAAAGAAAGAAACACAGAACAGATAAAGAGGATAGAACTTCAAGACGATAGAAGAGGTGACGGGAGAAAAGATAGAAGAGCAGAAAAGCGAAATGAGGATGGTTGTCAGGATAGCAATTTTTTAAAGGCAGTCCTTGGATAGGGCGGCCCAGTCAGAACTTTTCAGTGAACACACACAAACAGAAAGATCAAAATTTGGGAGGTAGTCAGGCAGACAGAATGAGTATCTGGGATGATGAGAAAGCAGTCAAACAGACAGGGGGGCAGAACTTTGAGCATACCCAGAAAAGAAGACCAAATTAGAAATACGGTCTGGCATACAGGCGGCATACCTTGCATGACAGCCAACAGGCAGGTAGGCTGGAACACACTGAGTCGTGCCGGAAGGAAACGTTAAGACGGAAGCAGAGTAGGATTGCGACCTCTGAATCTCACAGTTTGTTTGTGAAGTGGCATGTAGAGATGTGTACAGGTGAGAGGTCGGATAAGTCTTAGAGGTCGGAATTGAGAGAAATGACATGAGAGCGGCAAGATAAGAGAAGTGACATGCAAGTGAAGAGATGAGATCTAAGCAAACAGGGTCACCAAGAGAGTAGCCTGTGTGTTTGTCTGTCTGTCTGCCTGCCTGCCTATGTCTGCGTTTTTGCATGTCTCTCTGCCTTTCTGCTATTCTGCCAGTGCCAGCCAGTGTCATCCTCTCATTTTGCCGGTCTGACTATTCTGCCGTTTAGAATATCTGCCTGACAGTGTCTGCCCGCCTGTCTACTTGCCTGCATGCCCACCTGTCTGCGCCGGGTGATAGCTGGGGCATAAGGGCAATGAGATGATGGCTGTGGGTAGAAAAAAGTGAGAAGCAAGCATGGGGGAGAGTAAAGTGGGAAGAGGTCATACATTAAAATCAGAGCACTGATTTGAGCAGACGTTGAGATGACGGGAGAGTCAGCTGTGGGCACTGAAATTTAATGAGACCTGCATGACGTGAGCACGAAAGGCTCGGTGAAGAGGCAACGTAAATGACAGTGGGAGAGATGTGGCGTACAAAGGTGCAATGAGAACAGTGAAACAAAACAGGCAGGGCAGTGGAATGTTATGCGAAAGCACGCGGTGATAAGATAAATAGAGATTGATACGTATATACACGTGGAGTGATCGAATGTGAGCAGCAGACCTGCATGAGTGAACATATCAGCGCAGTGAGCTAGCACGAACGCATAATTGTAGGCAGTCGGAGAGCTGTACGATGCATGCAGATAACGAGGATCGATCGTGCAATGACAGAGGCAGGCGGGAAGGAGAGAATTTTGTTAGAGAATGGAGTGGAGTGGGATAAAGCAAACGAATGAGAGGTATTGAGAGGACACAGTGAGATGAAAGTAATTTAAGAATGAGGCCAGTGTGAGTAGTAAGTCGCAGACATGGTTCTGGTGTTCATGGATTGTATATGATTGCATATCTTTGCAGCAACAAATGAAGTGCATATGGCTGACAAAACGGCTATAGCTATTTAATCGGTTTTCATGCCTCGGAGGGCAGCTCAGCGGCCCCGGCTTGAGCCTTGAGGCCCTGCGTGAAATCGTGCATCAACATTTATACCTCGAGTTACGCGCGCACAGATAATGGGAAGCACCATAATCCCCGAGGCACTAACCCAATTAAGCTAGGGTGAGTGTGATTCGTAACTTTTGCAATTTTTCGTGCACACGCGGGATTATAAACATCCTCCGAACTTGCTCACTGGCGCGATAAAAAACAGTTTGCTGAAATATTCCAAAAAAATGTCCAAAAATAAAAAAAATCCACAGTCCAAGTCTGAAATTCCATGCAAGTGGCTAAATCGGTGCCAAATTAATATTCACGTCGAGTAAGTCGATGCATGCAGGTCAGTCAGACTGAGTGACGAATCACCATTTAGCGAGTTGCCAAGAACGAATTTGCTGACCAATGTCACGGATTCACGCCGCAATCTAAGGATCTAAATCTGCTCTGTTACACTTCGGAACAGTGAGCTTCAAGGTGCACAAAAGAGAGAGAGCGAAAACCTCTCCCTGCCCTCTGTTTTCGTTGAAACACAAACGAGACGGCTTGATCGCTTCGTTCGTTGATCCTTCCTGTGTTCTTCCGCTTCGTGTCTGTCCTTTCTTTTCTCAGAGGCACATGAAGGTGCTAACATTAGTCCCTTTTTGTGGACTGGGATTCATTCCCTCGTCTGCCTTTTTACGCACGTCCCCTTCGTTAGGGGCACGGGGGAATGGGAGATTCGTGCCGTCTCCTTTTGTTTCTGCGTCCGCGTCTGGTGACCCTGTCCTCTCCCAATCGCCCAGCTCCAGGCTCTACAGCAGCGTGCCTTCGGACAACCTGTACCAGTTCGACGACCTTCCCCCTGAGAGCCTCCGAATTTTGTCGCACATCGGCGACGGGGTGGTCATGAACACTTACGGGAAGGGAAGGCCTGTTATGGTCAGGAAGGAAGGAGTTCAGGCAGGCAGACAGGCAGGCAGGCAGGCGGGGCGTAGGCTGGCTAGGTGGCTGGTTCTTTGGTTATTTGATCGGGTGGTTTATTCGCTGTCATTCGGTAGGCCGGCTGGGTGGGTGAGTGGTTGGGTCGGGGGTGCGGCAGGCGGGTGGGTGGGGCAGGATCGAGCAGGATTGGGGACCGAAAAAAAAAAGTGCGGCAAAACAAACTGCAACGACACCACTGTTAATTCCTGCAGGAATGAGCTGGATCACTGTGTCCCAACAAACATCTTTTGTGTATGCTGCCTCTGTGGTTTGTTTATGCTGCGTTTGTTTCAACAACATCCTTCCTGCCTGTTGTGTATCAATCGTCATGGTACTTGAATGTGTTTGTGGATGACGCAACCTCTTTCCTTTCAGGTGCGGGGGGAGGGCGCCCGATTAAAGGGGGGGGAGGGGCCGGGGGAAGGGTACCTGGATTTCACCGCTGGCATTGCCGTGAATGCGCTCGGGCATTGCGACCCTGGGCTCACGAGTCGGATCATTCTACAGGTCTGTTTGTGCAGTCAGTGTGTGTGTGCGTGTGTGTGTGTGTGTGTGTGTGTGTGTGTGTGTGTGTGTGTGTGAGTGAGTGAGTGAGTGTGTGTGTGTGTGTGAGTGTGTGTGTGAGTGAGTGAGTGTGAGTGTGTGTGTGTGTGTGTGTGTGTGTGTGAGAGAGAGAGAGAGAGAATGAATGATTGAGTGAAAGAGAGGGTGTCGCTTTGTTTTGTGGATGAAAGATGTGCGTCTCTGTTTGGTTGGTTGGTTGGTTGTTTGGGGCTTTCCGGGGAAACAGAAGGCATGCAGGGGGAGAACCGGCGGTTGGTTGGAACGTGACAGCGCGTCCCCTTCCCTTCCGCTACGGCAGTACACGTCCGCCTGTTCGTCTTGTCTCCCTGCCTGTCTAATGACTCGCTTGTCCGATTGTTTGCCTTTCAGTCAAGTAGGCTACCGTGCCTCCATGCATGTCCTATGTGGTTCAATCATACTTCCCCCTTTCCCACATGTCTTCCTGCTTGCTTGCCTGGGGGGCTCCATCCAGGCGTCCACTTTGGTGCATCACTCAAATTACTTCTACAACGTCCCGCAAATTCAACTCGCTGTCAAACTCGTCAAGAGGTCTTTCGCAGACAAGGTGTGTGCAGGCAGGAAGGAGCAGACAGATGAAGAAATATATCAATCAGGTGACGGTACGAATCATCCACAGCTTAGGCATATTCAAGTATCGCGTATGAACTGCATAAGCATAAGGTTTGTTGGAACATCCTCTGTCTTCAGAATCCATATTTGTTTGTCTTGTATGTCCGTACTGGGTGGGTTTGTGGAATCGCCCAAAGAGAAAGAAATGTGACTGTCACTGTGATCACTGCTGATTTTGGAAAATTGCGGAGCGAAAAGGATTGAGATGAAGAGAGATACATAGAGAGAGAATATCAGCAGATCGTGCACTTTGCTTCCCGCCTTCCTTCCTTCTTTTCGTACGACGCAGGGAGGGAGGATGTTGAAGAACGTCTTTTCCTTCATACAGAAAAAGAAAAAAGAATGACGGGGGAGGATTCTGTATGAAAAAGAATTTGTATGAAAGAAAATGCACGCAGGGAGGATGTTGAAGGACGTCCGTCTACAGACAAACGGACTTACTGCCCTCTTGTTTCCGAGAAGGGAGGCTGGACCTTCAGCAAAAAAGACCTAGACATGCGCATCTGCTCTGAGGGGTGTAAAAAGTTCTGTCTGTCTGGTGTATGTGTTTGATGCGGACCTCTCCAGTCGAGCATACTCATTTGCATGTTTGCTTCTCTTGGATATTATGTCCTTCTCTTTGCCTCACTCAGGTTTTCTTCTGCAACACCGGCACTGAGGCAAACGAGGCTGCGATGAAATTCGCGCGAAAGTTCCATTTTGAGAAGCGGAAAAGTGCATCTTTCCTTCGACGAACTTTCACTCGACGGCAAAAAAACTTTGTGGCATTCGAAAAATGTTTCCATGGGCGAACTCTTGGGGCCCTGTCACTGACCTGGAAAAAGAATCTGAAGGAACCATTCGAACCCCTCATTGGCGGCAGCGTGCGCTTTGGTTGGTCGGTCGGTTTGTTGGTTTGTTCGTTTGTTGTTCCTTTTGCCTGCATGACTTTCCTTGATTTCTTTATCCGCTTTCCTGTCTCGTTTCCCCCAAACAGGGCTGCTCATTAGCACCAAAAAATTAAAAGGGCTACCCAACAGAAAAGATCCACACATGGTCACACACACATGCACACACACACACACACACACACGCATGTACGCACGCACACACACGCACGCACACGAGCGCGCAGACAGATAGATAGATAGATAGATAGATAGACAGAGAGAGAGAGAGAGAGAGAGAGAGAGAGATGAAGAAGGGGAGCGCGCGAAGGCAAGCCCGACAGAAGGGCAGATCCACAGACAGACAGACAGACAGACAGACAGGTTGAAAGCCGATGTATGTACTCAATCTGCACTGGAGAGTCCTACCCAAAACCCGCACCTATTGATGATCGCCGTTTGATGCGAAAAAAAACTTTTTGTGTGCAGGGAAGTGGAATGACCTTGACAGCGCCAAGAAGCTGATCGGCAGGGGAACCGCAGCTGTGATTGTGGAGCCTGTACAGGGTTGGTCTGTCTGCTCTTTTGGGGGGAGGGGCCTGTTCTCTTCATTTTCTTTTGGTTTTCGAAGGCTTTCATTCTTGTTTTCGCTCTGTCTGCTTATCCGCCTGTCTGTCCGTCTGTCCGTCCGTCTAATACGACAGCCCCTCTGTCATATCTGTCTGTGCGTCTCCTGCTTCTCACACAACATCCGCAGATCGTGTATGAACATGTTCTAATTCATGCCTATCTGATGACTCTGTTGAATGCTTACTGCCTGTCTGCCTGCCTCACTGCCTCCCCTCCCTGCTGCAGGAGAGGGCGGAGTGAACGTTGCGTCCCCGGAATTCCTCCAAGGTCTCCGAGACATCTGTGACCAGACAGGCACCCTCCTCATCTTTGATGAAGTACAGGTAGGTAGGTATTTGAGGAGGGAGGGGGGTGGGTGGGTGAGGCACCCTTCCTGCATTCATTTTGCAAGGCGGGCCCATCCCTGTCGAACAGTTTGGAGTCCTTCCTTTCTGCATTCATTCATTCATTCATTCATTCATTCATTCAACTTTGAGGGAGGGAGGAAGGAAGGGGCATCAAATCTTTCCCTTGGCAGGTTTTCTGAAGGCACGCAGGCAACTTGCAAGGTACTCGAGCAAATTGAATTCCTGTCTCTCATTCGGCATACATGTATAGAGAAAACAGAAAAAGAAGCCATGCAACAAAATTATCATCGATCGAGGGTCCCTCCCTCAATCGTTTCTTCTCTCTTCTTTTTGTCGACCGGGAATAAAATGGACTGAAAACGAGAGAGCGGGGAATACCGTCACAGTTTATACTGATCGGACGCTTCTTGCACTCACACGTGCAATGGGTGGATCGAGAAATGGATGGATGGATGAACGTGAATTCGTCGTTTTGCTTTTCTGCAGAGCGGTCTCGGTCGGACGGGGAAGTTATTTGCACATGAGCACTCAGGTCGGTCAGCTGACAGATGGACGGACATGCAGGGCTGCAAAACTCGCGGGGGGATGACTGCTTGAATGAGCAGAGGGATGGATGAGCATTGGAGTGGAGTGGTTGAAGCTAGCCAGAATTAAGAATGAATGTTCTGTTGATATGATAGCAATCAGTTTTCTGTCTGTCTGTCTGTCCGCATCCCGTATTAGCAATGTATTAGCATGAAGCAAAAGGATGTGCACGCCTGCCTGCCGTCCCTCACGGCATTCATTCCTTCTATCAGGGCATCCAGGCCGTCAAGCAGGCAAGCAGGCCGTCAAGCAGGCAGGCAGAAAGTCCCCTGAGGACATGAACAAATGAATGAATGAATGAATGAATGAAAGAAAGAAAGAAGAAAAGAAAGAAAGAAAGAAAGAAAGAAAGAAAAGAAAAGAAGGAAAGAAAGAAAGAAAAGAAAAGAAAGAAAGAAAGAAAGAAAGGGCTTTCAGTCGGCACGGTGTGCCCATTCCTGTATTCAATTCACTATGATGTCGACACAAATCATGATGAGCACACAGGCTCCAGAAGGGGAGAAGGACAATCCAATCTGTCTTTCTGTTTCTCTATTTGTCTGTTTGTATTCTCCCACGACTGACTTACTGATTGCCTATCTATCTATCTATCTATCTATCTGCCTCTATTGACTTTTCCTTCCTTCCTTTCTTCAAGCAGGTGTGAAACCCGACATCATGACACTCGCAAAGCCTCTTGCGGGGGGCCTGCCGATAGGCGCCGTGCTGGTGTCGGACAAGGTGGCAGACACCGTCAACCCAGGGGATCATGGGAGCACTTTTGCAGGTCTGTTCAGTCAATCAGTCGGTGAATCAATCAATCAGTCAGTCAATCAGTGAATCAGTCAGTCAGTGAATCAATCAGTCAGTCAGTAGTCAATGAGCGAGTCAGTCAGTGAGGCGACAATCAGACGGAAGCGGATTGTCAGGGAAAGAAGAAAGATGAATCAATTGATTCATTTCTTTCTCATGGACGCGAGTTGGAGTGGACCCTCGAATGGATAGATGGAGGGAGGGAGCGATGGAGAAAGGAACAGTTTCATTCCCTCGCTTTCGGATGAGAGAGTGCGTGCGGATTCGAGAGTTGGGACGCGAAACTCTCATCACAGGAATTGAGCCAGGCCCAGACAAACGAACAAACAAACGTGGCCACACACACACACACACACGGGAAGAGAAGGGATCCTTCCTGCTCAGACAACCAACTCACCCGCCGGCTCTACTGAAGAAGGACACCCATGCAGGCAGACGTCGAAAGAAAGGAAGGAAGAAAGGAAGGAGGGAAGGAAACATCTTCGTTGCCCTGTAGCCTGAGTGGCAAGACCTCCTTCCCTCCCTCCTCGTGCTGGTGGATCGATCCAAAATTGTGCGCGCTTCTTTCTGTATGCGTGTGCAATGAGACTTGGTGTGTATGTGTGTGTGATCAGTGCCTCTCGCCGCCTCTTTGTCGGTCTGTCCATCTCTCTGTGTCTGTGTGTCTATCTGTCTGTCCATCTGTCTGTGTCTGTGTGTCTATCTGTCTGTTCATCTGTCTGTGTCTGTGTGTCTATCTGTCTGTCCATCTGTCTGTGTCTGTGTGTCTATCTGTCTGTCCATCTGTCTGTGTCTGTGTGTCTATCTGCAGGGAATCCTCTTTGTCTGGCAGCAGCCAACCATGTGTTCGACAGCCTGAATGACGAGAAATTACTCGCAAAGGTTAGACTTTACCTGGTCCCCCCCCTCCATGACTGTCAGGAAGAAGAAAGGAAAGAATGCCATTCGCTCTCCCTTCCCTTCTTCTAGCTGGTAGTTTTTCATCTCGTCTGACGAGCACATACACACGATGCACATGACGAGCACAGTTGATGACGAGCACATACACACAAACACACGAGCTCCTCCAGAGCGATCTGGTCTCCTGATTTTTCTCTCATTTTGTATTCCGGCGTTTTCCTCAATGTTTTTCCTTCTTCGGTTTCTCTCGTCATATCCTCTTCCTGCCTGCTCTCCTCTCCTCTGCTCTTCCCCTCAGGTGGTCTCTGACGGAGAATGGATTCGGGGGCAACTGCGAGACGTTTTGGAGAAGACAAAAACGGGGGAGGAGTGCGAAGTGAGGGGGCAGGGCCTCTTGGTCAGTCTCCACTTCTCTCCCCTCCTCTCCTCTCCTCTCCTCTCGTCTCCCCTTTGTGGGTAGTTGTGGGAGGAAAGCGCAACGTCTCCGAAGTCTGAGCAAGCCGTGTCGTGTGTGCGTGTCTGCGTGCGTGTGTGTGTGTGTGTGTGTGTGTGTGTGTCCATCTCTCTCTCTCTCTCTCTCTCTCTCTCTGTGTGTGTGTGTGTGTGTGTGTGTGTGTGTTGTGTGTGTCTTTGTGTGGGTGTATGTGTGTGTTTGTGTCTTTGTATGTAAGTACGTTTGTATGTATGTATGTGTGTACGTATGTACGTCTGTGTGTGTGAAAGAGAGGGGGGGAGAGAGACGGAGAGAGAGATTTGTGTGTGTGTGTGTGTGTGTGTGTGTGTCTCTCTCTCTCTCTCTCTCTCTCTCTCTCTCTGTGTGTGTGTGTGTGTGTCTGTCTGTCTGTCTCTCTCTCTCTCTCTCTCTCTCTCTCTCTCTCTCTCTGTGTGTGTGTGTGTGTGTGTGTGTGTGTGCATGCATGCATGTGTGTGCTTGAACGAGAGAATGCGGAACGAACGAACGAATGCAGATTGGGGTCTCCCTGCCGTCTGTAGAGTCTGCGACTGAGGTGAAAAAGCGGTGCGCTGCTGATGGCGTGCTGGTTTTGACTGCAGGTGGGTGGGTGGCTGATAGGGTGCATAGGCAGGCGCCTCGATCACGATTTTGTAGGGCTCCTCTCTCTTTGATTCTCTCCCTCCCTCTGTACATGTGTATATTTGTATGTATATGTTTATGGATACACATGCATGTCGATTGTTTCCTACCCTTCCCTGGTGATCTGCTCAGAGAAGGAAGACACGAGGAGAAAAGAAAAGAAACAGGATATGGAGTCTGTCTACCTCTGTGTGTCTGTCTGTCTGTCTGTCTTTGTTCGTACATAAAATTCCCTTTCTTAGAGCCTGTTTGCCCTTTTTGTTTGTTTCTTTTAGCAATTTCTTTCCTTTTCATGCTTCTCTAAGTGAAGCAAAAACAATTCAAGCTTTCTGTCTGTCTCTACGTCTGTCTGTGATATATCTGTCGATCTGTCTCGAGCATGTCATGTGTGTTGCAGGGGCGGGTAATGTGATTCGTCTTGCGCCTCCTCTGAACATCTCTCCGGAGGATCTGCGCGTGGGCACTGAGGTGATCAGCAAGGCACTCATGTCTGTGCTTTGACTTGACGAGCTAGACAGACAGAAGCGATGATGGGCACACATTTTGTCTGTTCAGTTAGCTGCCCGCTTGGTTGAATGATTGTACGAAAAGAAAGAAAAAAAGTGGCCAGAAAGTCACCGGCCACAAAAATGTAAAGATTCCTGAACGGGAAAGTGGAAGAGCTCATGCAGTGTCCGACATGTCTGTCGTTTTGAGTGCGGATGCACAAGACAGACAAAAACTATGTTTTGCAGAGAGTGTTGTTTTGTAAGGAACTGATGAAATAAGGTTCCAGTTTTGGCTCAACTGTTCTGCTGAAAGCCCTCCGCACTTGTTCCCTTTCTTGTTTAGTCAGTCAGAAAGAGAATGAAGAACAAAGTGATCGGTCGCTTTTAATGCTTTTGCCCATTCTTCTCTACCTTCTCTTTTTCCTCTCCGTCGTTCGTACCCAGCCTCTTCTTGTTCTCTCCAGCCCCGCTTCAACGCTTGTGCGTGCATAACCGAATGCCTTGATCTATGAGTCAATTATTGTATTGAAAATGCTGGCAGAACTTGCGGGCCAGGTGATTGCCGAGTGAAAACGAAGAACATCTTTTGTTTCAATGCGCGTGAAGTGGATATATAGCTTCAAAAGACCTAGCAAAAGATCTTTTGCTGCACCATGCTGACGCGTCTGCAAAAAGGCTGGAACAGTGAGATGGTGCTGCCCTCTTGGCTGTTTTCGTGCAGACATGCTCTCTGCAAGTGCTTCTTGGACTTGTAGACTTGAAGTGAAGAAATCTGAGTCAAATCTCTTGCAATGATTCTAGTAATGATTGTACGACGATGTACGTACAACAGCTGTTCGTTTGTCACTAGCAAAAAAATTTAAAAACGAAAGATACTACTAATAGGATATATACCAGGTATTATATCTGAATGTAAGAAAAATTATTTAAAAATATTTAGGCTTATCGACTTAAAGCTAAATCTGAAGATATATATGTAAATATATCTTATACAAAAGTAATCAATTTAAATTAATAAATGAATTTTTAGATATAAAATAGAAGAGGATCGATGGAATTGATTTTTTGGGTCGCTCTATGGTTCACTCTCCGGCCTTGACTTGCACTGTCGATGTTCAGATATATATTTTTTATTCCCGATGAGTTAGCTTATAGTCTTATACATATGGAGAGAAATAGAGAGAAAATATGTCTAGAACTATGTTGACACCATATGTCGAACGCTCCTGCTGATGCTAGACTTTACCCTCCGGAGGGACCCCCATATCAAAAAGGCAAAGAAGGTACGGGAGACCATCGAGAGCAGGCAAGATTTGTGGGAGCAGGGGGAGAAGGGAAGAGAAACCCTCTTTTAGAAGGCAACTAAAATTAGCAGAAGAGCCCACAGCAGCAGCAGGAGGGGGGAGAGCAAGAGCCGATTAAAAAGGGAAGAACTTGAAAAGGCAGCGGGCCTCCCCGAGATGAGGAAATTTTAAAACTTCATCCAGGTGGGGGAGATGAGGAGGGGAACATAAATACTGATCGGCCGAGAGAAAGGGGGAGTCCTGGATGGAGAAGATACCTTCACCAAGAGAGGACAAACCTACCATGTAGCAGAGACCCTAAAAGCCAAACATCCCCCCGGAAAAACACCCCAAGCAGCAGCACTACAAGCGATGCCCAGAGAGGGTCTCCCCACCCTCATACCCCTCCTAATCACCAAGGAGGACATCGCTGCAGTAGTATGCCGCCTCCAAAGCAGCGCGGGGCCATTTGAATTCGATAGTACACAGCTCCGCACCGCAGTCCTGAGCCTAGAGAGGGAGAGTAGAGAGTTAAGGGAAGAACTCGCAAACTTAGCAACAGAAATGGGGAGGAGGGTGTTCGAGTAGGACCAGGTGAAGGCATTCATGGTATGCCGACTAGTCGCGCTAGACAAATGCCCCGGAGTGCGCCCAGTAGGAATCGGGGAGGCGATCAGGCGCCTCCTCAGAAAAATAGTTATGAAAGAGACTAAAGAGGAACTGTAGGAGGCATGCGGAGCTAATCAGCTGTGCAGTGGCCTCATGGGAGGCCTGGAAGGGGGAATTCATGCAGTGAGGGAGCTCTGGGAGACCCTCACACAGGAAGCTGGCGACGATCCCGAGAAGGCATTCGAAACCCTCCTAATAGACGCCGAAAACGCTTTTAATGCAGCAAATCGCATAGCGGGGCTATGGAATGCCTACATACTCTAGCCCAGAGCCTCCACATTCCTCTTTAACTGCTATAGGAAGGATGCAGAGCTCTTCCTAAGAGGAACCCACAGGACTACCACCATCAGCAACAGAGAGGGATGGATGCAAGGGGACCCGATGTCGATGGCAGGGTATGCTATCACCATCAGACCCCCTCGTGCGATCTCTCCGAGGCAGCGGGAGCGGGCAGATGGAAAGTGAAAAACAGTCGGAAGCAAGCGGGAGCAGCCAAACAGCCGGAGAAAAACAGACAAGGATGAGTGAGAGTAGACATGCAGATAGAGAGACACAGTCAGAAATGAGCGAGAGCAGCCAGCCGGACAGAGAGAGTCAGATAGGGGCGAGTGAGAGCAGACAGGCAGACAGCAAAACACAGTCAGGAATGAGTGAGAGCAGCCAGCCGGACAGAGAGAATCAGTCAGGGGTGAGTGAGAGTAGACAGGCAGACAGAGAGACATAGCCAGGAACGAGTGAAAGCAGCCAGCCGGACAGAGAGAATCAGTGAGGAGTGACTGGGAGCAGACAGACAGACAGAGAGAATCAGCTAGAGGCAAGCGAAAGTAGCCAGCCGGACAGGGAGAAACAGACAGGGGCGAGAGATAGAAGACAGGAAGCCGAAGAGCATACACCCACCGCCACAACCACTCATATGCCTAACCAGACAGAAAGAGAGGACAACTCGATACACAAGATAGGTAGACAGGCAGCCGCCCTTTCATCATCTTCAGCTTCCTCCCCCATTTCATCCTCCCGCTCCTCTCCCCCCCCCTCTTCCCCCTCCCCCTTCTCCTCCTCCTCCTACTCCTCCTCCTCCTCCTCCTCCCTCCATGCCTCTTCCGTCGCCTCCTCCTCCTACTCCTCCTTTTCCCCCTCCTCCCTCCACTCGTTCCCCCCCTCAGCTCGCCTACCAGCCCTACCCCTTGGCGATTCGCATCGCACAGCATCGTCCTCTTTAGCCGCCTTCGCGTCGGCCTAAAACGGAAGCGACTGGTTTTTTATAGCAGACAGATGGAGTGCAGGGGTGGCAGCCGGAACGGAGAAGAAAAAGCAACAGCAGCAGGAGCGCAATCCCCCTTAGAGATACTGGCACCAGCTCTACTATGCGGATGACGCGTCCAATACTGGCTGGTTGCGCCAGCTGCGAGCATGGCTACGCGAGTTAGTCAAGAGGGGGCCCGCGGCAGGGTATGTAGTGGAGGTGGACAAGTTAATCCTTGCAGTGCTCCTGCAATTTATGCAGAAAGCTAAGGAGATTTTTGCAGAGTTCCCCGACCTGCAGATAGTAGAGGGGACGTATCTCCTAGGGGGGTATGTAGGCACGGACGCACACAGAGAGAAATGGGTGCAGCAGAAGGTGAAGGAGTGGGCCAGAAACGTAGAGAGAGTCGCAACAGCAGTAGAATTTGCCCCACACGAAGCATACGCAGCCTGTTCCAAATCCTTGCAACACGAATGGAAGTTTGTGGTGCGGGTAGTACCAGGGGCGGGGGAACAGATGGGGCAGCTGGAAGGCATGATCAGAAACCGCCTCATCCCCGCCCTAATAAAAAGACGACGGAATGGAGGGCCCCCCAACTAGTACGATATGTGGCTAAGAGATGTTGCCGCCCTCCCGGTCCGACTGCTAGGCCTAGGTATCCCTAAACCCACCGAAACAGCAGATAGGGACTATAAGACCTCAGTCGTAGCCAGTGAAGCGATCACAAAGGCCATCCTTCGCGAAGAGGACATAGACGCAGACGAGCATATGAAGAGGGGGCAGAAGGTAAGGGCAGCCCACAAAGAAGCAGTAAAAGAAACAGTAGAGAAACTTTAGGAGTGGGAGAGGTTAGGCAGCCAGTCAGGGCAGGCAGCCAGTGAGGACCAGTGTGAGGAAGTCAGGCAGTCAAAAAAAAAGAGGCAGTCAGGATGGCTGACGGCCACCCCCCTGAAGGAATACGGAATGAATCTCAGCCCAGACGAATTCCGGGATACGATGACAATCCAATATCAGGGGAGGGTAGGGGGGGAGAAGAGCAGATGTGAGGGATGTGGGGGAAGGTGGAGTCTGCAACACGCCCTTAACTACCCAGTAGGGGGACTGCCCACGCTGCGACATGACGAAGTCAACCGCACATGGGCGAGTCTAGCAGCGGAAGCATACCCCGTGGGAGCGGTTCAC